>JAJAGP010002584.1:0-107299 GCA_025084515.1 Ancistrus triradiatus
AATACTGTCATATATTGGGCTGGACTTGATGCTTAATCATGTTTCTTGTCTTTTTCAGCTTCTCACTCTGCTTCGACTTATGACTGGGTCCTATCAGAGCTTCACTTCCACGGTGCTTCAATCCACAGCCCGGAGACGCTGGCTGAAATGGCCCGAGTGCTGAAACCCGGTGGCAAACTGGTACTAGAGGAGTCTGTAACAGGTAGGGATGGAACAAACTGAATGTTCAAGACTAATGTTTTTAGTAGTTTTAATGGACTACTAGTTTTAGGATCATAAGGAAGATCTGTATGATGACATGCACCTGATATTAATCTGAAATATTTTCTGGTAGTCTGAACTAGAACATAGTCCTTGAGTAACATGTCTAGGTTCGTCAGTGAAATCCACATCTCCAGCCTTATCGGACCAAAGCTGCTCTTTTCGAAATCATCGATATTATTTGGACACCGTTCCACTTAACCCTGCCACACTGCAAAAATCACTCAGGAATGGTTTGATTCTTTATCCAGTCCTTGCATGCATAATCTGCACTAGATAATAGATGTACTCTGTTTGGGTGCACTTTCTCCTGTACCCTGTGATTTTCTGGCTGCTTTAGTGGTTGTGTGTGAGCAGAAATCCGCACATTTCAATAAGGAGACAAACATGAGAAATGTTTACTAGGGCTTTCAGCTACCCCAAATGGTAAATAAATATAAATGGCCATCTCTTGAGTATTTTTCATTGTGTCGAGATGAGGATGTAAGGTGTGTGTTCAACTAGAACTGAGATGTAGAAAATGAATTCTCAGGTCGTATTAAATAAATGAATAAAGCTTACGTTTGCAGGTTCAGAGGAGAGGAACGGCCTTAGATCGGCTGGGAAGCTCATGTCCGCGCTCACACTCGCCGGCCTGGTGTCTGTGGCCGAGGTATGAATCCTTTATTAATGATTAGGATCCCTTGTGTATTAGGGACAATTTTATTACAATCATTTAAAGCTGACTAACATTTGGTTCATTGCCAAACTCTACAAGTGCTTACATGCACTTAATCCGATAACTGCAGATAATCAGATTTTGTCAGTAATTTGATAAGTTTACATGCACTTCAGTCATCATGGCTTACGTGACTCGAGCAGTAATCGGATTTCTACATTGGAGCCAGTCAATAATCTTGAAGAAGAATGTGGTGTAAACTTCAAACCTCAGTAATTAATATAAAATACTTTTTCCTCGAGCATATACTACTAAATTGCAGTTCCACAAAAGTGTTAGGTGGTCGTTTAAGATGCTGCGTTTAATTCCAGGGTTGCCAGATCCCGCTTTAGATATAAGCATCAGGTCAATAGAAAAAGCTGAAAAGAAACTGAGAATAAGAGGACCTGGCAACCGTGTTAGTCCGCTAGCACCTTCTGCCACAATTCTGAGAGCATTCCCAGAAAGAGAGAACCGATTGAAATTGGGTATGCGAGTACATGTACTCAGCAATCTGATTACTGGGGTAAAATCCAGCTCTCTTTAGCAGAATTCTTAATCTGATTTCTGGATCAGAGTATGCTGTATACATGACCAGTTGAATAATTGAATAAAATCCGACTATAATCAGATAAAGTGCATGTGAACGCACTCGGAGACTTTAGGAGTCCAGCTGACGTTTGATTTGGCACATGCACAGAGCAGAGGTCAAACTAGAACAGCTTTAGTGTTCTTGGAATTCATGTCAGACCTCACGTGGACTGCTCATGTGAAACAATCACAGCTTGGCACGGTAACCACATAGTTGGTGAATGCACGGCCTGGCAGTGGGTGATCAAAACCTCAGATGAGTCCATCATCAGTACTGTGCTGTACTTTCAGACCCCAAAAAAGGGCACAGAGGATTGTAGGACACAACTCTCACCCCACTCAATGAACCTCTGCCATCTGAGTGCCTGGCTTATGCCCTACCAGGCTGTCGGGTTACTAAACACTGTTTAATGCACAAAGGCATCTGATCCGCTACAAAACATTGCACATGCCAATTACTGCCCCTTATTAATGTCAGTACTGTAATGTAAATAATTGTTTCACTCTGTTTGGAACAGGCGGCTTCCTCCCACATTCCAAAGACATGTTCGGTTAATTGGTCGTTCCAAATTGCCCCAGTGTGAGTATGTTTGACTAGTAACAATATATTCCGTCATGAAGAACCATTGCCATGCACTTAATAAGCCGATCATAATCAGATTTCTGCAGTTAGCTGATTATTCAAGTGGCAATGTAAACAGCATGCTCAAGTTCTTGGATCGGGTTCAGGTCTAAAAATCTGATTAAGAAATAAACGCAGATTTCTCAGCGCATATATACCTTTGGTTTTCTCAGTCTGCACATGCATGCAAACGTAACCCATAGAGTGTAGATCTGTCCCAGAAATGGCTAGCGGCACCAAACATGGTTGCCAGGTCAGCTTCTTTTGGGCTTGTTTCCTTAGACCTGGTTGCTTGTTTCTCTTAGCACAGACTCTGAAATGCAGTATAGGCTTGAGGGAATTAAGAATTTCAATATTTCTTTATTAAAGTTTGCCGTTTTACATCGCATATTTCTGAGATTATTGGCTGGTTGTAAAGTAGAAATCTGATCTGGGTCAGGGTAAACTCGGGATGTTTTCCATTTATCTGATGACCCAACCACATGTAAACCTGTTTTGATTGAAAAAAACATTGCACTACTTCAAACCCTACTGTTACTCCAGCTTCTCACCTATGCAACCTTATTTTTGGATTCTCCATGATTCTGCAGGTGAAGCGAGAAGCCCTTGAGCCCAGAGGCCTCTCAGTAAGATCACCGGATCACAGACTGACTCTCTGTCCAGGGTGCGAATGTCAGCCTCGAAACCCAACGTTGAGGGTCGGATCGTCCTCTCAGCTCAAACTGTGTTCCTTTGGCAAGAAGACACAAAACAGGTCAGTCAGTGCATCCTTCTTTTATATTATAATCACAGTTTAATCCTGCCTCCAGTGTGCCTTTAGCATTAATATCTGTGATTGGATACAGATAAAGCAAATCGTTGTAGGCACAGAATGGGTTTTGGTTCTTTTATTAGATACATATTGAAGGACTATACTAGTGCTGGGCAGTATGACAAAACATTTGTACCATAATTCTGGTTTCACACTATATCACAGGATTTCTTTTTGACCTGGGCTTTTATATAGGTTTGTAACTTATTCTCTCAGGAGTTTGTAGAATATTTAAAAAATAATCATGTGTATAATGAAGGCTGTATTATAATACGGTTTACTTCACCCCACAACGTGGCATTTATTATGAAGGAATGAGGCTGCATGAAACGGTTGTGGAATGTAAACCGATTTTTCTGGCTGAAGTATTGTCACCCTGCTAAGAAAGTCCAGTGTTTTAATCATTGCTCTTAATCCGTCTCTCTAAAATATGTTGTTATTGTGTTCTCGACGTGGTTCCACCACACCGATTCCTGTCATATGCAGCGCCTTAAGAAAATGCCTCTTAAAGCGATATCTGAGCCTTTGGCTTCACTGTTTCACTCGATCTACCGATTAAAGGCATTGAATCCGTAATCTCATACACTCTTGTTATTCTAGCCCATGTTCTCTGCTGAGGTGATGGAGCTGCTGGCTGGAGTTAGAATCAGCTGCCCGACAAACTTTGCCATGTGTTTTGGTTTGCGTTGGATTTTGTAAAACCAAAACACTTACAAACTGCAGACGCAGCTCCTTTCTTGGTCACTAGTCCTTTTTTTGTATCTCCGATCTTACTTACTTTATCCTCCAATTCTGTTTTCTGTTCTATAATTTTACAGAGCCTCTCCTAGCTGTTACCAGGCTACCATGCTAGGCTAGGCTATACTTAACCAATAATACACTGAAGGTCGTGCTTTAACGTGAAAGCGTTACACGTTCAAGTACGACCTGGAGTGTATTACTGCGATTATACCACAGTTTTGTTATCGCCATTTATTGTTAGATTTTAAGATGAAGGACAGAGAAACAATTTGTTTATCAGCCTTCCTGAGGTAAAATAGCTCCATTCTATCGTTCCCCCGCGGCTAAGCCCTTCAGTCATTAAAGTCGAGGAACAGAATGACCAATAACTTTATTATACAGACAATAAACACAAATATATCGATTGGTAAGTTTTAATTTATTAAAAAGAAAGTTTATTTACATTCAGCAAATAAAATGGGTGGGGTTTATAAGGCAGGCTGTTACTAAGATCCACTGTTCTACCGACTGAGGCAGATCGGAGTGAGATCCCAGTGTTCTAACCAAAGCCTACGATCCCGTTTGATTAGTGATTATAAATCTGTATGATGAAGCTCTTAATGTGAATCTGATCAGTCAGAAATGTAAGGGCAGAGCTCCAGAGCATCAGCAGCTTCTCTGGGTTAGAGCTGGACTTACAGATAACAAACCTGCCAGAGGAACGAAGCTCCGATCAGCCGCCGATGGGGTTTAATGAAAGAGCCGAGTTTAACTCCAGCAAACGACGTCTTTGTGAGGGATGAAGCTGATTCAGCATTTTTGTTGATGGGACTAAAACTGATCTTCAGTCGAGCTGTGAATCCATTAAGAGCCGGACGTTTGATTTAAAGGACTGACTTTCGTTTGGCTTTTCCAGGAGCTTCCAAATTCCTAAAAGGTGGGGGACAAACCCTTTGGCTCAGGTCAGTCATTTAAGGAAGCTTCCATCTTCCAAATTTAAAATCGTTTTCAACGATACATTTGATAAAACTAATTATAGCTTTCATTTCCAGCAGGATTACGTTGGGTTTTTAACTCGTCATTTATAACTTGGCTGCTTTTGAGGGGGGGGGCATCGTTGCTAGGGTTACGTGTGTTTTATGCAGGCGCGGACTGATACTTATTGGAGCAATGGGTCAGAGTGCCATTAATCGGTAATAAAATGTCCACAGCCCCAAAAAGTCCTCTCAGCCAATTAGCTTTGCGGGGTTGTTGGGAAAAACTAACTGTGTTTTGTTATAAAATTGTATGTTATGGTTACCTGGGCTAGGCTAGTGAGCTGTACTCTATTCCGTTTGTTTTTCTACAACAGAAAGCAGAGTGAAACAGTTTTAGAAATTTGCCCTCCTATTGGAAGCTGGTGTTGTGGCGGCGGTGTTGGGGTATATGGCGGTATATGGGAAATGCATACCATATGGGGAAATGAACACCGGAAAAAATAGCGCCCCGCGCACTAGGACTCTACGTGAATTGTACAAGACATGTTTTGAAAAGGAAAGTTTGGTTTGAAAAAAAAAGTTGGAAATGGTGAGCCTGAAATTTTGAAAATATCGGTTTTATTTCCTTCCTTTCTCTTGCCACACAAGAGAAAGCCTGCTTCTTGAGTCCGGCTGCTGCTAAAAAGCTGTGGACCATTTTCAGCCCACTGGAACATGGATGATGATGATGTCGTAAGTAAACAGGGTCTCTCACACAGAGCCACACATTTTTGCATTATTGTCTCTTTATTCAAAAAACCTGTGCATGTCCAGTTCATTTAGTCGTGCCCTTGCTCGACTTCTTGCTGAAAAGGGGCCCTTAGATATTAAAATGTTTAGCTCTTTTTTAAAGAGAAAAATTTTGGGAGTGTTCCAAAAAACTGACCTACTTTCAACCTGAAGCTTTATAAACGCCTGTCTGGCTGTTTTTTTTAAGCACTTACTGAATTGGGCCTGGAATGCCCAACGTTTTTTGCTTGCAGTTAACCGTGTTGTCCCTGCTGTCTTCTACTACCTACTACCCCCCTCGTGTAAGAGTAAGGTCACTGAATATCAGCCATAACATTAAAACCACGGACAGCTGAAGTGAAAAGGACGGACAGTGTGATGCTTTGGTCCTGGTATTCATGTGGATGTTACTTTGGGACTCGTACCACCTTACCTAAAACAGTGTTTGCTTTGAAATAAAGTGTGCCCCTGGCCTCCCCCCTCCAAATGCCCCCCAGGAATGAAAAATGATTGAGCATGTGTGGGATGTGTTGGGGAAAAACCAAGTCTAATCCGTTTTGAAGGGCCCCCATCAGCGGGGCAAGTTACACAGGGGACTTGTAGGATCAGCTGGCTTTAAACTCTTTGGAAGCCCATTATATACCAAGGTTACCTTCAGAGCCCTTGGTGGGCACGAGTGTGACCTTCGACTTGAGTCTGAGTCTCTCTGGTATTTTTCCAGCTGGTTAGGTGTCCCCCATACAGGCACAACCCACCTTCCTACAGGGCACAAGGAGGTGGGGCACTGGAACGGGGCTGGTGCCCATTCCCATCCACAGCACGCTGATGCACAAACACATAGCAATTTGGCCGCTGTGTAGTCACTGTGTTTTCTGGGATTCTCGTGCATTTGTGATCTTAACCGAGGCCGTTTGCTCTCGTCCCGTCTTTGTAGGAACCCTGGTGGGACTTCCGATGCATCTGGAAACCCCCTTGAGGACGCTGAAAGAAAAAAACCCGACGCAGCTTTCCCTCGGCTTCCCCTCAGGGCTTTCATGTGGTGGAAAGCGGAAGGAGCGAAGAAGAAAGCCTGCAAGAAAAACTGGTGAGCAGCCTCGGTTGAAAGCCTGCTTCCCTTCCTGTTTTCAGTGGCTGGGTTCCCACATAGGGAAAACGCATGGGCCGGTTTAACCTTACCAAAATTGTTGCTTTATGAAAAACTTTGTTTAAAGCTTTGCCGCAGGCTGCCAATTAAGTGTAATTACTGACTGTGGTGGCCCTGTGCGGTGGTTGTTGTTTCTGGGTGCAGCACGTGTTGGACTTGGCCAGAGGAGGGCTCGAGCAGGAAGAGCAAAAAAAGCGCCTCCGGAAAAAACGCCGCCCCAGTCCCAAAATCGGCCTGTTGGGGAAAATGTGAGTGTCTGCCCTCCAATCACCATTAGTACCCTAGCTTTTGTAAGATTTTTTTAACCACAACTGTGGCTTTCAGCTCATGAAAAAAACCATGCAGCACTGAGCTAACATTACTGTTTGATCAAATCAGGTGGGGGGGATTTTATTTTAGGGGCCCCACGCTGTAAAACGTTAGGACCTGTAATTATTTTTTTCCTGTTAATGCGTTATTTAAACGCGTCTGCCAAAGTTTCCATTTTTTAATACTCTGCTTGTTTTTTTGGCTCTCAGTGTTATTTAGGAGATTGCTTTCCGCTGTGCCAGCTGTCCGTATCTAGGAGAATGCCTGCCCCCGCGTTCCAAAAAACCCGGAGAGAAGGGTGCTTGGCTGGCAAAAAAATCAACACAAAAGATCGCCGAACCCATGAGCCTACCAAACCCGTAAAACACACACCTTTGGATCCTTATCAAGGGACTCCCCCCCCATCCCCCATCAATAATCATTCAATTTATTTTAAAATTTTCACGTTTTTTTTTTCTTTTGTTATATTTTGTCCGATGTGTAATATAGTGTTATTTGAAACAAAAATAAAAGATACGATGTACAAAAAGTGAACAGTGACTTATTTTCATCTGTTATCGCAGCCACGGCTCATGTTTCACATTAGAAGGCACACCACCAAACAAAAAAAAACTCACAAAAAGTATATTTCTTTTAAAATAATTGAAATCTAGTCTCAATTGACTGTGAGAGAGAAACCTGGGCCTGTTGAACACAAAGCTGATATCCTACTGCCCTCTAGTGGAAGAGAATTTAATTGTTTCTGCCTATAACTACACGCCGCTCGCTTAGCGTAGCAATCAGGTGAAATTGGATAATCTTCCACGGCACACCTGATTATTTCACAGTGGACACACGTGCCGCGAGCACAGTGGTTGGGAAACACTGCATTATCAATCCGAGCAACAGTTTGAACATTGTGTGAAAAAATAATTAACGATAAAAAGAAACAATACACTTCATCAAACTAAGCCAGCTGCTGCGGTGTCTATCCCATAATAGTCTGGATCATAGGTGTAGTTTTAAGGGGGGACTCAAAGTTTGGAGGGGCTGAAATGTTCCCCCAATAATTGTTGTGATTTAACAGTGAAATGTTGCCATATTTGGCGCGTTATTACAATAATTAGAAAATAATGCATGATACTTTGGGTTTATGTTCTCTGATCTGCCACGTTTATAATTTTAATCAAAATCCCATGATTTGTCTTTTCAAATTACTATAACTATTATATTCTGAAATGGGTAACTCTGTACCTAAAAACGTCTCCAATTTGTTCAGAAAAAAAGCGATCTTTGTTCAAATGAACAAGCTGAATACCGACATCTAGTGGTCAAATGTGGTGCTGCAATCTTCAACGACAGCGGATCATCAAAACAAGAAGCAAATCGGTAAGAAACGGGGTTTATGTCGTTAACGAATACTACGACGAAAATAGTCGCTGGTTAAGTATTTTTCACACCGAAAACCAGACGCGAACTATGAGAAAACATGTTACACTTTTCGTGAAAGAAAAAACTAAACGATAACGTGAAAGACTGAGAAACGGACCCACATGTGTACAGCTTGAATGAACTGAATAAACGTCTGCATTGCTTTTATTTTTAAGTAAGGAGATTGAACAATGACAACGTTGGAGCCTCTGCTGATTATATTGTTGTTATAAACAAAATACTGTCATTTACAGTGAAACCGTACTGAATGTACACACTGCACTGTTTCATTAGACAAACTGTTCATCTCAGTGAATTTGTCCGCATGGTTTTATGAACAAAATGTATAGCAATGTCTCCGTCTAGTGGTGAACAATGGAAACTGCACTGCAATACCTTGAATTAACCGCTAGAGGGCAAAGAAACGATGACAGACAAGCGCCTATATACCTAAAACAAACGAGTTAAAATGATAATAATAAAAAAAAAAAAAACATCGGCCCACCCGTTCAAATACAAAACATTTGTTTTATTCTTGTGGGTATGCTAATGTTAAAGTAATGTAAATGCTGCCTTCTCACTAAACATCACAGTTTTATGCTGTGGCCAAAGTAAACGTACTGTACGAAGTTTCTAAGTATTAGGACACAGCCGCTCAAACACGAATTCATTCAGTCACTACCGCCTATTAACCCTTACCCTATCCATGGCTTTTTAATTCATTAAACGTGAATCGAATCAATAATTAAAGCACAACTACACACACTCTCACTGTGATCATTCACACATTTTAATTGATGATTTAATAAAGACAAAGAAAGTCATGAATACTGACTGAAGTCTCTCATTAATACTGAGCTACACTACGTAGGCAAAAGTTTGTGGATGTCCGAAATCGAGGGGCTTGGGGTACTGATACTATTTCTCTATGGGGAATAGCTAAAAGAGCAGTGATCTCAAATTAAAAGGGGTGTCTACATACTTTTGCCCATACAGTGTACATGAAGACACACATTTGAATCTTAAAGGGATAGTTCAGCCAAAAATTCACACCATTTCCTAAAATCACAGCCAGAACGTATTCTTTAGATTTAAAAATATAAAATATAATGTGGGTTGCCGTCTTGGCAGTGCGCACACAGGCCTGATGCCTGTACCTGAGGGAGGTGGGTCCAGCTGGGGGATTATCCCCAGCGCTGCAACAGTGACTCATGTTGGCCTTGTGATGGACTGGGGTCCTGAATTCTTCAGAACAGACCGTGACAAACATATCTATGGTTAAAACTTGGAAAAACAAAAACTATTTGGACAAGATTTTAAACAGCATCAGTAACTTGACAAGCTTTTACCAGACCTTTACCAGGGACTGAAGAGAGTGTGCGATAATTTAGTCGAGGCTTTTAACTAAGAATCTTGGGCTGCAGTCCTAAAGATTCTTAGTGCTAAGAGTTGATAATAGTGAGGAAAATCCTTTGTGAATTATGGGTGTTTCCCTCTCAAAGTTAGGCGTAGATCCTGGTAAAGATACAATTCCAAGCTAGAAGTTATTAAGCTAAGTTAGGAGCTCTCTAAGAGGATTCTCAAAACCTATATGAATACAACCCCTGACGTTTGTTAAAATCCCTGCCCTGACAAGCAACGCCCTGGAAAGCCTTTGCGACTTCAACTGCATGGCTCAAATGGACAACCGTTGGCGTTGCCAATTTTTGGGACCCAGAGCGACGTGACCTGCAGTGTCTAATGTGACTGCATGGTAAAAGTGTAGATTCGAATATTCGAAGACTCCTCTTAAAGAGGTCCTTACTTAGCTTATAACCTTCTAGCTAGGAGTTGAAGCTTAAGAGAGATTCAGAAGCGATCTCAGAGCAACTCTGAGCAGGGAGAACAAAAAAACTTTTATCTCAGTGAGGACGCTGGATTTCTCTCCTCTGCTTAGGAGAACTCCTCCCTCGTCCTAACAGTTTTTCACCTTAGGAGCTCCTTTAGATGTTAAGATGCTTTATGAATGGCTTTTATCTTTACCAGGATCTACTCCTAACTTTGAGAGGGAAATCGAACATTTTTTCTCAGAATTTCACCACTCTTTGCTCTAAGAACCTTCATGGATATGAGCCCTGATTTTTAACCAAACTATTCCCACGTGCTGAAAGGTAAAACTGAACTGTGTTACTTCTGACCCCACACTCGTGTAGCTTCTTCAGATCTCGGAACTTTCCAGAAACAAACCTTCTGCTAATTACATCTCTGCTCTTCCGCTGCTCAGCTTTGGGTGACTGTAAAGTCCATGTTAATGTCCCCCACACTGGGGTCGAAGGTTAAACTGTAGGACACGGAGTCTCGCCCGTCCCCGGAAGCTTCCCGCGGCTCCCGTAAGAAATACACGTCCGGTGCCGACTCCACACACACACACCCTGGTGAAGCAAGAAAAAGTTAGTGAACCCCTTCTGCATTAAATCCTCATACATAATGTGGTCTGAAGTCCATCACGGTCAGCTCAGGACGCTTCAGTTTCCCATGGGAAGTTACTAGCTAACCGACACCCCTGGTGCAGCATGAAAGACCCCCATACCTAGGCCTGTAATAGATTTGGTCCAGTACCTTACCCACTAGGCTACCTCAGTCCATATATATAAGCATTGATTCCTTGCACCATAACACAACTTTTTTCACATTCTGCCTTTAAACCCGTTTAAACCACCTGTATGGCTTTTAGATACAGCTAAAAGTTGTTCCGGAATAAAAAATTTTCCATAAGAAATAATGTAAACTGAATGAATCCATTCCAGAGCGTCAGAAAAAGTTTTCCGGCTGCTGCAGATCTACATCTGCAGGTTACATTTAAAGGAAGTGCTGTAATAACTACCTCATCATTTACAGGTTCAGTCAGTCCCATGCTGACGGTGATGTCATCCGTTAGATCGTACTCCATCCATAGTGCGACTCCGTGACAGTGCCCTCTCCTGGGAAAACAACGACAGTGCAACGGATATTCCAGTAATGTTATGCTACACAGAGCCATTTAACACATAATCTGATTATTAGACTGAATGTTCATGTAGAGACCATAATTTTATTCAGTTTGATGTAGAACTGTTTCAAGTTCTGAGTCCCAACCCGAAATGAGCAGTAAGACGTGCCAGTTTCGAGGAACCTAGGCTTAAACGGGCTTAACCCTCCTCAGGGCGAGATCAGACAAGACGAATCTCTTAAGAGTTGAGCAGAACTTTAAGGAAATCGGGGAATCCTGTGTGTACGGAGCTTGATCTCATATGAATTAAGGTCAAATGGAAATATTCACCGTGTAAGAGGCACAGATCCCTGAGCGCTGATCGGCTGTTTAGGAACACACTGGTGGAAGTCGAAGGTCATGACCGGGCATGGCTTGGTCAGGGCACGACAAGGGTACTCCCACAGGGGGTGAGGTTCTGCCTCGCGAGACTCCCGGAAATCCAGAGAGCGCTGAGGATAAGAACCACACGTGTGTTACTCACTATTATCCTTTGTTATTGGACACACTGGAGGAGAAAAATGAATACCAGGGAGCTAATAAAACCAAAGTGTGTGCACCTGCACCATTTCATCCATGGGGCTCACGTCGAACCCCTCACAGGTGCCGCAGGGGGCTCGGATCTTCCACAGATCCTGGGAGACAGAGGGGAAATATCAGTCCTGGATTTATTAACACCGATCCGCCACAATATTCAAATCACGCTCACAGACCGAATATCAAATAACCCTGACTAACTGGTTAGAACAGCCTGTGTGAAGTTCTAGGATATATTAGGCTTTAAGTGAACAGTCTGTTCTCATAGTCGGTGTGTTGGATGTGTTAGTGCATGTACAAATTCTAACTGATGTTCTGTTTAGAAGATTTGTTTAGATATTTAAGAATCTCCCCTCCTGTAAAGTTGGTTTTAATGTTTATCATACACTAGTGTCTGAGCTCACAACATTTCTGACAACAAAACAAAACGCATCTCTCACTCACACACACACACACACACACACACACACACACACACACACACACACACACACACACACACACACACAAGTTGTCCAGTCCAGCACAGGCGTAAGCGACATCCTAAAGTCACCTTAAATTCCACAGCGAGAGCGTAGAGCGTGGCCGATGAGGGCAGGATGGTGGCATCAGGCTGGAGGAGCTGACTCAGAGCTGTACGGCAGTACCAGAAGAACAGTGAGTGCCAGGGAAGCAGACTGGTACTGAAGTAAGGCTCACCCATCAGCACAGAGATCTGTCAGGATAGAGGGACACACTGATTGTTGTTCTTGTTTGAGGCAAAAACAAAAACAGAAAATAATAACAAGTAGATCTGCATTTCCTGAGGGAACTACAACAGTGCTTGAAATATGGCAAGCAGAAAGAATGTGGGGTGCGTCCCAATACTTTTGGCCATGTGTTGGTTTGCGTCGCAATATTCTTGGCCTCATGTGGGTTTTTGTCCCAATACTTTCGTCTGCTTGCTGCTTTGTGTCCCAGTACTTTTGGCCACGTGTTGGTTTGCGTCCCAGTACTTCTGGTCACGCGTTAGTTTGCGTCCCAATACTTTTGGCCACGCTTTGGTTTGCGTCCCAATACTTCTGGTCACACGTTGGTTTGCGTCCCAATACTTCTGGTCACACGTTGGTTTGCGTCCCAATACTTCTGGTCACACGTTGGTTTGCGTCCCAATACTTCTGGTCACACGTTGGTTTGCGTCCCAATACTTTTGGCCACACGTTGATTTGCGTCCCAATACTTTTGGCCACGTACAGTTTTGCATCCCAATACTTTTGGCCACGTGCAGTTTTGTGTCTCAATAATTTTGGCCAAGCGTTGGTTTGTGTCCCAGTACTCTTGGCCACATGTGGGTTTTGTCCCAATACTTTCGTCTGCTTTCTGCTTTGCGTCCCAGTACTTTTGGCCACGCGTTGGTTTGTGTCCCAGTACTTTTGGCCATGTGTTGGTTTGCATCCCAATATTTTTAACCATGTGCTGGTTTGTGTCCCAATACTTTTGGCCACGTGTTGGTTTGCGTCCTTAATAACAATATACAGTTCTTTTCAAGCACTGTATAAAAATAATGAAAAGGAATAAAAGAGTGTTATACCAATTTAAGAGCAGGTTTCATGCTAAAGTCAAATCTGGGTTGCTTTTCACATCTTGATTAGAGATTTTTGCAGCATCCTATAAGCTTGGTTAAAGTATTTATGTGAAGCTGTACCTGCTCTCCTTCCAGGTCGGCGGGTGTGAGCTGATCCGGTCGGATCTCCAGCATGTGGACGCTGTTCTTCAGAGAATTCACTTCCAGAAACTGAACAAAAACACCAACCACTGATAAAACTGTACTTTTAACAGATGTGAGTCTCTTTAGAAGATCTCTTACCTGTTCAATCACTAGCTTTGTCATTCCAGAAGATTCCAAACTGAACACCTGAATTTAGAACGACAGATACGATTAGGTGTCAAAATACTAATTTATAAGTAATAAAAAAATACCAAATACTTAAACAAACAAAACAATTACAATAAAAGCAAAAATAATTACAAACTGCGTGGCAACAATAATGGGTGAAGGTGTTAATTAAAAGAAAATTAACAAAAGGCTACGATATTAGATGTAGGGATATTTTGTATATACATATTTAAATGAACATAATTTTACAACAGTGGGCACTGAAAGTCTGAGACCGCCTGTGAAAATGCTCCTATTTTGCGTTCTTCTTGAGTTTACAAGTTCATGCATAATCTGGAGATCCATAATATCCCACGCCATTTCCCAATATTCCAAAGAGCATCTTGTGAGGTTACTGAATGCTTGGCTTTCTCTGTCTTCAAATGCCACTCCATGATCTTCTTTAGTCTTCAGGTAGTTCCTAAGCTTTGAGGTGTGTTTGTGTTCTGGGTCATGATCCTGCTGCAGTGTGAATCCTTCTCCAAAAAGATCCAGACAAGCATTCCCACTGGTGCTCTCAGACTTTTAGCCCTCACCGTGTAAAGTATAAAACGACTGGGAACTGGGAACATGAACAGCAGATAAGTAGACTGATGATGAAACGTGCACCTTCTTCGCTCCCAGCAGGTGTGCAAATATGGGAAGGAAACTTCCATCACTGACGGATAAACACACAGCGTCTGCCTTCAGGATCTACAGGAGACAAAGAAAACCACATGCAGTCACACTTACACAAGACCATATAAATACTTATGTACGTATCACACCGAGTGCTTACACTGCGGAGAGCACTGAGGTAACGTTCCCTTCTCCGTCTGTCATTCAGCTCCCCGAATCTCGGCCGCGTCCAAACCAGGTGAGCCTGACAGGTACAGCATGGTGCAGCCACATCCGACTGGTCACTACAGAAAAAATCATCCACCACAATGATAAGTAGGGTCTTGGTGGCCTAGGGTGTTAAGGTTAAGGACTGACTGACTGAGCATACAGAATGGACGTGTGTGTTCACCTGGTGGAGAGGTTACCACAGGCTGTATTCATCATGGGAGACAGTTTAAGCTGAGCTCCCTCTCCCTCACACACACTACTCCCTCTCGCCGGCAAGAATACACAGTTCATCGTCTGCATCCGTGATCCCGTCCACTGAAAAACCAAACGCATCACATTTTGATTCTGTTAGGCCTTTCAAAGACTCATTTCATCACGTCACCATTCACGACAGTTGTGTGTGTGTGGTGTGTGTGGGGTGTGTGTGTGTCAGCCTACAGGATATTCTCGAGGGTCGGAATAGTCCAGCTCGGACCATGGAGCAAACGAGGCTGCCCGCCGCCTGGGGGTCCATGTCCCAATCCCACCCCCAGGATAAAACCACCTTGCAGCTTTCCCACTCGATTCCACAGAGCAACCTGCAGAGTGAGACTGAGTCAGCGCTGCTGACCTGCTGGCTGAAGTCCAGAACTGAGACAGAAACAAAACAGCACTACTTAGTAATACCACCCATGTGATTAAAGGTGATAAAGACATTTTAATGGAAAGGCTCTCATACATGGCCCCCCAACTATGGAATAAACTTCCCACTTTTGTTCGAGACTCATAACCAATCTCCAAGTTTTTAAGTCCTAGGCTAAAGACCTACTTATTTACACGGCTTTTGACTAGATTGACCTCGTGCATCCTTGCCTTAGAATAAGGGCAGAGCTGGGGGTTCCATATCAACGAGTCTTATGGTGACAGAGACGTTGGGATGGCTGTCTTTCTGCCTCCCGTGGGGTTCCAATGTCTCATGTGATCCCTCTTGGCTGTGTTACCTACCAGTTCTCCTCTTTCTTCTAGCTTCCTAGCTATGCTGCTATAGCTAATGCGGCCGGGTCTCAGGCTACACTTGGCATCAGTGATTGTAATACCACTGTGCTCTTAATCAATACCTATTACATTTCCGTTTTCTCTCCGAGCTGTGTTCCGGAGTTTCCAGCCCCACACATGATGTTCATCTGCTGGAGCTCCACTCAACTGCTTCCGTCATCAGCTCAACCCCATCAATATACCCGGGCCACTTAATGCCATGTGCATACTTCACATTTTATTTCAAACTTTACTCCAGACTTTAGTTCGCTCCTTAGATTTAATCATCTATACGCACTCCGCCCAAGAGGTTGGGTCCTTTTTGAGTCTTGGTCCTCCCAAGGTTTGCTCTCCTAGAACTAGGGAGTTTTTCCTTGCCACTGTCGCCCTAGGCTTGCTCAATATTTTGGATTGGACAAAAAAACAACTAAGATATTAGGAATAAGTACTAAACTTGAAAGTGCTTTGAGACAATGCTCCATTGTAAACAGCGCTATATAAATAAATCTGACTTCACTTGACTAGCATCGAAATTGTCCTCCTGTTCAAAACCCGCAAAAGTCAAAGGAATGTAAGAAGTACTTCGTGTTTTTAATATGCAATTTTCTGATCCACACTGTCCCCCTTTTTCTGACATTTGGTTGTCATTACATTATGTGACCCATGTACTTATTAGGTAATATAATGTAGCAGCTCATCTCATAACAGAGGTGGTAAGTCCATTGTCTTAACTGCACTTAAGTATTTTTTGTTAAGGTATCTATACGTTACTTGATTATTTTTGTAATGTTTTACTTTCACTTCAAAAAAAACCTGTACGTTTTACTCTTACAATTTTTCCAAACGTCTCCTTACTTTAACATTTATGAGTCTATTTAATTTATCTATTTTCATAATGCGACACTGATTCCCAAGTTCTAAGCCGTACCTTAGCCACTGCAACCACTTACAATAATAAGGTTCTAAGACATTCAAAATAAAGGCAAAAGGAAAACTGAAAGTAGAATAATAAAAAGTGGTGTCTCTACCTGAACCTGGCGCAGAACCGGTCCGAGCTTGTAAACATGTTCGTCGTCAACTGGCTGAGCTTGACGTCGCAGACAGAATGCGCTCCGTGCGCACCGTGTTACAGCTGCAGGGGGCAGCAGTTGTGCAGCCCTCCACCTGCCTGGGCTGGAATCTGTGCCCGCTCCACAGCTGCTCCGACTCCCCACTGGGCATAGACAGTGGCACGGTGAGCACGGCCCGCAGCCCACCTGCCGGAAGGACGCTAACTACGGGGGGACAGCTTTATATCATCCGGATAAACTGAAGCCACACTCACTTCCCTGAAACACTTAAACTGGAGTAGACCCCTCCACCCCGCTGCCGGGCTCACTACTCAAATCACAAACGGCTTTGCAGCCTTCGTCTGAATCTCTTATTAAAATGATAAACATAAGCAGTTTTTACATATCAACGATAACATTATTGT
This sequence comes from Ancistrus triradiatus, assembly GCA_025084515.1. Classification (NCBI taxonomy): domain Eukaryota; kingdom Metazoa; phylum Chordata; class Actinopteri; order Siluriformes; family Loricariidae; genus Ancistrus; species Ancistrus triradiatus. Next base: position 17,086 of record JAJAGP010002584.1, read on the forward strand.
AAAATGTGGTAACGCAGAACCATCGTGGCTAACGTGCATGAGCTTCGATGAATTAGCCGTCTACATTAATAAATTATTTTAAACAATAGTTCCCATCTAGTAATCTTTTATCCACCTGAAAACACCAAATGCGAAAAAGAGGGGCTCAAGGTCACAATCGTACTAGTTTTTCTTTCATCAGCTGTACATAAGATGTACACAGCAACTGACAAAAATAGCCCCAGATAGAAAATGTAAATGATGAGGTTGATCTGATTTAGACCTCGCCACCAGAGGCGTACAAGCTTACCACTAAAAAGCTCTCAGGATACTTCTGGGCAGTGGACCTCTTGGTGAGAGTTCGCTGACTGCTAGACATGCCACTACGACGTTTTGCCCAGGTGACAGACTCTACCCATCCCAAATTCTCCATTACATTTTTCCAGTACGTTCCATTTTTAGCAAATGTTCTGTGACGGTACCTGCACCAGGTGTAAGTGGGCGTGTTCATAACTGGGTAACGCCCCTTCTCCAATCAGCTCCGTATCAAACAGCTCTGTCACCAAGATGTTCGCTTTCTCCTGCATGTCTCCATCTGTTAGATCAGATCTGTACTTATTAATCATTAGATGATCGTCCTGCAGTTCTGTATCGTCTCCATAATAGAATAACTTTACATTATGTTTGGTATAAAAAGATTAAATGTGAATCGCATGTGTTAAAGGTATCTGAATATTAAAATATAAAATAATTCGGCACAGGACCTCCCTGGACCCCCTACATGTGTCTGGGCTAACGCCCAATCTCCTCAAATCATAGAAACGTAATGGTAACACTCTGAATAAGACATGAGGATGACCTGGCCCGACTGTAACCTCTGTGGAGTGTTTATTGATGATCTTGATCTTGTCCGAGAAGCAGTTTTTCTGTACGATCTGAGCAGCCGCCTCAGACATGGGTTTAAACACCTGAGGAGAACAACACGGATTACTAGAACTGTACAGCAGTCAGTTCTCAGAAGGCGAGACGGGAGTTTAGTGCTCACCTCGACGGCGTAGCAGTAATCTGCTCCTGCAGTAACAGCCATCATGGACAGAAGACCAGTTCCAGTGCCAATGTCCAGAATGACAGCGCGTTCCCCTCGAGCTTTCACCCGGCTGACCGCCGCTCGAATGCCCTGGTAATATTTCACATTCTGATGCACACACAGAACAAGACACCTTTAATCCCTTGTTATCAGCATTAGATTAATAATAATAACAATCATTTTCACGTTCATTGGATTTTTTGCTTGCTTGTAATTACCACTACGAAGCTGCTTCAAAAACACTAAACGTCTAACCGAGTGGGCAATATATGCCGTCACCTACTGTTTTTGTTACTTTTTCGTAATTCAATAACATCATCACAGAAAAGGAAACTCACCCTTCCCTGTCAGTGCAGATGTCAGCATAACAGGACCTGTCCAAGAATCAAAAAGTATCACGATTTAACGGGCACCTTTAGACTGGATTGTTGACATCAGTATTTTTCTACCATTTACAGGCTACTTTAGCTTAATTTCTTACAATTATGCTAAAGGAAATACATCACGTTTTAATACTCAAAATATTATTCTGAACTCCTTAGGACTTAAAAAACAAATTTGGAATTAGTTCAAATAAAAAAAAGATAATCCCCAGTAGATAAACTTTGTAATTTGAATGTTAATGAATTTAATTATAAACACGCTTTAAATACTGAATAACAGAAATACTGATCATGCATACTAAATAAACTGACATGATCCAAACAAAAGGGAAATCCACTTAACAGATCTTTTGTTTTTTTTATGTACTCCCATTAACTGATGAACACCCGAGCCTCCTGCACCCACCTGGCGATCTCCTGGTGGTAATCATACTCCTCTCCCTTCTCCACCCAGTCCAGAGCCCCCGTGGTGGGGTTCGCCCTGCCACAAAAAGTCTTCATCATCATACAGCCGGGTGCGCCACGGTACAGTCAGTAACAAACCGCTTTATCAGGGATTTAACTAAGCCGGTGTGCGCTGACTGAGCGCCGCCATGTTTTTTCTCGTAAACACGCCCCCTCGGGTCACGTGACAAGCTCTGCCTCCACAGCTACGTTTCAATCCGTACAGTGTGCACTACCCAGGGCAGCAGCTAGGGCACTACCTAGGGTTCTTACTGACAGGTCAGTTTCTCTGGGGTAAAAAAGGAAATAAAAAGGTGACAAAGGAAACACAGAAAGAATGAATCAAGGGAAGATGAAATAGACGGTAAAATAAGAAAACTAAGAAAAAAGGTGACAGAAAAGAAAGAAAGAAAGAAAGAAAGACAAAAAGAAAGATAGCAAAGTAAAAAAAGCAAAAAAAAAAAAGAAGGTGACTAAATTAAAAAACACAAAGGAGTAAATAAAGAAAAACACAATGGAAAACATGATAGACAGAAAGAGAGAAAGAAAGGACAAAAAAAGGAAAAACTCATAAAGTAAAAAGAAACAAAAGAAGTTAGGAAGATAGATGGCAAAGTAAAAAAAGAAAGAATGAAAAAGAAAGAAAAAAAGAAAGAATGAAAAAGAAAGAAAAAAAGAAAGAAAGAAGGAAGAAAAGAAAGAAAGAAAAAAGGGGAAAATATATAAATAAATAAATAAATAAATAAATCAAATATGATCGAAAGGAAGAGAGAACAAATATACAAAAGTACAAAGAATTAAAGAAAGGAGAAAAGTAATAGAAAAGGGGAAGGAAAATGGGATTAAAAGCAAGAAAGAAAGGCAAACATAAAAATTAAGAAAAAGTCAAAGAAAAAAGAAAGCAAGAAAAAAGAAAGGTGACAAAGTAAAAAGAAGAAAAGCATAAGAAAAAATGAATTCAACTAATAAATGTAAATGTCACAAAGTGAAAAAACACACAACAAAATAAAGTAAAAAGAAGAAAGGAAAGAAGAAACAAGGAAAGAAAATGTAAAGGTTGACAAAGAAAAAAGGAAAATTGACAAAACAAAAACAAATGAATAAAAAAAGAAAGGTGACCAAGGTAAAAAGAAAGAAAGAAAATAAAATATCTAAAGGTTTTTAAATATAAAAATAAGAAAGACAAAACATCTAGAATGAAGGGAGACCAAAAGAATATAACAGTTCTTTTTGAAGGAAACAAACTTGAACATAACACATTTGTGCCCATTTTTAAATATATTAACCAATGTTAATGTTTTTTGATCTTGATAATAAATGGATGTAAGACTTCATTCAAATCTGTAGTAACTTATAATCTGATGTGACCCGGGGTTATAAAAAGCAGAAGCAGACAGACAGATACCATACACAGTGTATAAGGTAAAAGACTTTTTATTTTACACGGTAATCCATCATATACACATGAACCAAACACAGGGATTTGCATCATTGCACAGCAGAAATGTACATTCTTAAAATAATCTACAATTCTTCTTTAGCTTGTCTGACATCACTTTATCTTTGGTAGAGAGTTTTATCTGATGCACATTTAAAGTGGCCCTGGTCACTCATAACCTCGTGGTCAGTAGTCTGGACTCGTTACTGGTGTTCTAGCACGTCCCACTTCAGAAGGGTTACTAAATTTAGATTGCATGAGAGATGATTCCTGTTTGGCCGGACAGGATGGTGAGTATTAAGCCGTTTCACCGAGCACGCTTACTACGCACACTTGGCTGTTGGCAGGCAGAAAGATTTCCTGGAAGATGGCACGTGGATGTCAGGGAAGATTGGGCGATATCCTGGTGGCAGTGGTGGGCAGCTCTGTTCCAGTAAACACAGCACTGTCTCCCGTACGTCTCTAGGAACGTCCCCTCGAACGTCCAGCAGGGCCGACACGTGCTCCTCACTTACAAAACACACACACAGCAGGTAGCTGGTAAATCATTCAGCAATTTTAGGTTTGGCAGAAGTATATAAGAGTGGATTTTCCTCAGGGCAACTTATCTGGCAACCCTTATTCGATTGATCTGACTTGGCGCAGCATGTACGAACCTTGTCTATTTCTGGTATCAGTCTTTAATTCTTAGTTGTTATTATTCCTGATCTCTGTTTTTACAGCCTTAAATTAAATCTAGAATTACTTAACTTTAGATCACTTGCAAGCAATCAGTGATTGTAAATGATTACTGATAAGTGCTACTGACACACACTCTGTCTTACTGAAACTTGGATGAATATTTAGGCTTAAATGAGGGCCTCCCCTCCAGGATATAGTTATATACACTACTGTGCAATTATTATTGTTTGTGAATGAATATGACTTGGATGAATATCAGTCGCTTTATGGCATATGGACCTTAAAGAACACAAATAGATACCTCACTGTACCAGTTTCCTCCACCTACCAGATATCAGGATACTTTGTTATCAGACTGGACACCTCCAGCGTCAGCATGCCTGGGTCTTTTAGCTTAATTAAATCAGCCAGTACAGGAATCAGAGCTGTAGGGTTTACTTCACCGATGGTACCGTCAACATCCTAAAAGACACAGAGATATTCAAGAAACTGTATGAGCCAAACTAATCTGATTTTGAAATGTCTAACACATTTAGTTTGTGTTTTTATATGTATTGAGACCATTGTGGAGCCAGACAAAGTGGTTCATATTTCACTACAGCCCAGGCACTGTGTCACATAATTAAATAACCACGGTCATGTGCTTGACTCAACACCCTGCAGACTCAGAGGAACTCTGAAACTCAGAAGGTGGAAGTCCATGGTGAGGCATTGGGCACTGGAACTCACTGGAACCCTGACCCGAGACGTTGGAAATAAGGTGTACATGGAGCCAGACTCAATCTTACATCAATACCGACCAATGGAGAGCTGGCACCCTAGACACAGACATGAACAGGGAACTCCTACCAGGTGTAGCCGGGCAGCCTTGCCCTTAATCTACACAGGTCTTCACTGTGTTCAGTGTACTGCCTTGCCAGTGGCTTCCATCTTCCTAGTTCCAGAGTTCTCTGCAGATTGTACGTTTTCTTTATGTCAAAAATCACACATGCAACTCGACAGTAAGTTTACATTTGGAACGTGTGTCCTTCTTCCACCTCTGTATATGTTAACACGTTATCAGAAGCAGTGTGCACTGTCCTCGGTCCTCACCATATTTTGGAAATGCTCCCTCAGCTGCTGGGAGTCCTGGACCATCTGCTGCGCGAACAGCTGTCTCTCCTCATCGCTCCGGCAGATCAGCTTCTTCTGCATCAGCGTTCGTACATATTCCACCACTGTCAGCCACTGGCTCTCCTCCTGCAGCCGCTGCACCGTCATCCATCACAAATATGTAGACACATATAGATAGATTTCTTGTTTACAAAGAAGATTCATTTCATCATCATAGTTCATCTGCTCTGAGCTGGGAGGCAGCATATCCAAAAAAGGACACATTAGGCGAGCGGGTTCTGTGATTGGCATGGAGCTGGATTCTCTGGTGAGGGTGGCAGAAAAGAGGATTATGGACAAACTACTGAAGATCATGGAAGATGCCAATCACCCTCTGCACACCGTCATCAGCGACCAGAGGAGCCATCAGACTGTACAACTCCTCTCTGGGAGGGAGGGGGCATAACAGGAGGACAGAGGACGGGAAGAAATAATAGTAGTAGTAGCAGTCGGAAAACCCAAAGGGATCCATAAAGTTTTATCTTATCTTATCTCTTACGAGCACACATTAACAGTCGCTCAAGCTGTAGAACCAAAATATAAATGCGCATAATGGAATCTAAACATAAATAGCCATACCTCACTGGCTGCACACAACCAAGAGGGAATGAGTCCACTTGAAGAAATACTAATTGCCAGAACAGGTAATGCAGTATCACCTTTTAAGCATTAAACCTTTAAGTATGTAAATCCAGTGCGGCACTACTACTAGGGAGTCACAGCAGTCAAATGACCAGCGCTCGGCACTTCTAGGTATATGTAGGTGAAGCAGGCACAAAATGTCTCTGTGCATCTAAAAGTATCTGTGCAACAGTTCCTGCTTATGCATTTAGTTAATGCATAAGTGACTCAATATTAAATTAATATTAATAATAAATTAAAGAAAATTGTTAAGACTTCAGTCATTAAAGCAAACGGACATGATCGGATGGTTGTCAAACTGCACTTATCTATGTGTCATTTTTTTATTTTTACACTACTTGTATTCAGAACAAGGGGTGGGCCTCTGTACAGCATTAGTGACCCGCCTGTATTTAGTAAACTAAACTTGCGACCTCGTGCTGACACAGTGAAACCTGGTACCATCCTAGAGCCTCATACAGGGTTTTATAACCCACCTGGCGGCAGGGTGAACGCACCCTCCCATAGAGTTCACAGTGATGCTCCAGAACGCTGCACACTTTGGACATGACGTCTCCCTGGACCAGCCAGGAGCGTGACAGAAGCCCCTGAAGATGCGGCTGAAGGTCGAGAAGCAGCAGGTCCATCACAAGGCGACACGCTTTCCTCACGGCCCGGTCCAGACCAGCCAGCGGCCCAGGGGGAATCCGGGAATATCTCAATGACTGCCGACTGGAGCTCATTTGCTGGTGCAAGGTCTCTGTGGACACCCTACAGGACAATGAGGGAATATACTAAGACAAAACAGATTCCTGAGCACTGCTAGCTCTGATTTATGGACAAGAAACTGTTTACACACAACATAGCACAATAGGCTACTAACAATGTGAAAAGATCCGAACACAGACTCACTTGAGAATGATGCAATTGCTGATGCAAGCCAGCAGGTAATGGAGGTAAAATTTGCTGTTGTTTGCTGCTGATTCTCTACGATGTTCCTTGCCGAAGTTTACTATAGCGTCTCGAAATCTGAGTGAGATTTTACAGAGATGATTGACACAGTTGTTGTAGACTTTGTAACAAGGGAAGAAATACAGTTAAAACAATCTGTGCAGAGAATAAACATTTCTCAAACTATTAACAACCCAGTTGAGTCTTGAGACCTTATAAAAACACAAGAGGATCATCAGGAAAGTTGCCTCTGGATTATTGATCACCCCCCTTTCCTAGAGTCCTACATCTCTGCATGCCCATATAGTACACAAACGTGTAGCTGACATCAGCAACATCTACCCAATGTACGGCACAACTCATTAGCTACTTGGGTAAATACGTCTGTCCAGTTGCTGTATTTAAGCACTGGATGGTGCTTGGCTAAAAGCAAAAAAGCAGACCATAACAATGAAGCATGAGAAGAAGAATGTGATGAAGTCATTCTGAGATGAATCTGCTTCTCACATGGCATGAATACGGGAATTTAATGAATCACACATTTCTGAGTCATTTAATTGCATATTACATTGACCCATGTGACTTACACAGCAGATCATGTCATCATGTCATGCATCAATTTGTCATTCAGCCTACACAAACCTGGAGAGCAGGGTTTCCATTTCATATAAGCCCATCTGAATTGTCTGATCCCGCAGACTTTCACTGATCATCAAAGCTACTCGTGCATTCTCTTCTAACATCTGAAAAGCCAGAAAGATTTCAGACATAATCCGAGTATGCAATCAAAAATATGTAGAAAGCCTCAAGTTAATACTTTGTATTGATATGGAAGAAATATTAATCTGTAGGTAATTAATGGTACTTTAACCCAAAGACGCTTACAATTGATAGGACACAGAACAAACAGAGAGTACTGGACATTGAGAAACAGTTTTAAGGTTGAGGCAGATTATACACAAGAGAAAAGAGATGAGTTTTAAGATTGGATTTGAATAAAGAAAGAGAAGAAGCAGAGGGAGTCAAGTCAAGGAGCAAGTCTAGATTTGTTTGTTTGGTTGGTTTATTTAACGTCATTATCAGCATCAAGTCAAGTCAGATTTATTTCTATAGCGCTTTTTACAATGGAGCATTGTCTCAAAGCAACTTTACAATTTTAGGTTATCTATCTATATCTATCTATATCTAGGGCCAGTCCCAAATTGAGCAAGCCTAGGGCGACAGTGGGAAGGAAAATCCCTAAGCGTTATGAGGTAGAAACCTTAGGAGGTCCAAGACTCAAAAAGGAACTCCTTGGATGGCTGAACTGTAAGAATGAAACTAATTTATCTAGTCAAATAAGTCTTATAGTGATAATTAAAAAAATAACATAAAATTAGGCATATCTGCATTATTTAGTCCAATATACAGAGTCACTTTAAGATCTTGAGTCCATATTCCAAAGGACTAAACAGTGACACACACACAAGATTACATCAAGACTAGTCATATACATACACTCAGGTTAGGTCAATTTACCTAAAACATGTCTTCGGATTGTGGGAGGAAACCGGAATACCCGGAGTAAACCCACACAGACACAGGGAGGACTCCACACAGAAAGGACCCAGACCGCTCCATCCTGGGATCAAACCCAGGTCCTTCTTGTTGTGAGGGACAGTGCTACCCATGAGCCACTTACAGAGAGCGACTTACAGAAGCAACACTTACTGTTCCTAACACTTCTGTTCTTCTGATTGTAAAATGAGAGAGGAAACTGAGAACTGCACTACCTGAGTAATGATTGTAGGAAAGCTGGTATGATAGCAGCCCTCATGATCGAGATCAGGTTCCTGATTCCTTTGCCAGTCAGTCATCTCGACCTCCAGAGCCTTCTGCATCCATTCAGAGACGCTCTTCTACAGGGCGTTTACAAAGAGATCTCAGCCATGAAACCACACACTTATCAAGTCTGTTTCTCCTACAAAATAATATATTTTCTGAGAGGAATTTCTTAATGTGATAATCAAACCAAAATCAACAAAAACAATCCTGCGCAAAAGTCTTAGGCCACCATTAGATTAGATATACCATTGGTTTAGCAACGGTATAATGATCATATATAATGACTTCTCAGTCTCTTTATTAGAATGCAACCATAAAATACAGAAAATTTGTATACTGAGTTTAAAAACTGAAAAAAAATAAGTATTTAGTGTGATCTACCCTTACACTTGACCAATAGCAGCATCTTTTAGCTTCATCGGGATGCTAAGTTCAGCCTTCTACAGTCCGAAGAAGCTTGATCAGGAATGGCCTTTTTTGGAAGGGCAGCAGTCAAGAAACCACTTATTCAGAAGTGGAACAAGGTGAAGAGGCTATGATATGCTAAAGCTCACAACGATGTGGAAAAGTGTATTATGGAGTGACAAATCCAAGCTTGAAAATTTTAGGTCCAATCATCAACAATATGTTATATATGGTCATTATACCATTGCTAAAACAACAAATCTAATGGTGGCCCAAGTCTTTTGCACAGTACTGTATATATACTTCAAGTCAAATGCTTTCTTTCTATACATCTTGTTTTTTAAAAGCAACGCAGAGAAAATGAGGAATCTAAAGTTACCAGACATGCAACTATTAGGTAGATCATTCAAAATGTCTCATTTATTGGCACACACTAGAAATGTAACAAAACACAAAGAAGCACCCCGGTCTCACCCGAACACTCTGAACATATTTGTTCTGCAGTTGCTCCAAACCTTCCTGAGATATCAGAGGACCAAGCTCATTCAAATCCAGATGTGCAGCAAGGCCTGGGTCACCCATCATGTCTGAGCTAGAAGGATGAGTGAAATATACAAATGTGTTTTCGTCATTACACAGAAGCACATATTTGTTGGTTTACATATCTTAATGTAAACATCAGGATGGGACGCGCCTCTCTTCTGTGTCAAGTGACTACTGAACTACCAGCACCCATGGCCCAAGGAGTACCGAGACTTGGGAGCCTCTGGCAAAGTGAAAGACACAAAGTACATACATGCATACACAGTACAGGTAAGTAAGGTAATGCATATATCAGATTATCCTGGTTGTTTTACAGCTATATGTAATTTATCCTAATGTCTAGCAGTTATCACTTCAGCTATCAGCTATTGCCTGTAAACAATAAAGTACATGACCGGGTTCACTACATGCAACATCTGGCATCAAGTCAAGTGAAGTTCCTCCACACGAGCCTCATTCAGGTCTGGGTTTGTTAGAACTACTACTCAGACTTCACTTGAGTAGCTATAGAGGGACTACAGCTCTGATACAGACCTGGCCTCACCTGTTGTATATATGAAGGACCCAGTTAAGGATGGCAAAAATATCTCTGCTCTGCAGCTCCCAGCTGATGATTTGGCTCAGGTGGGTCTGCAGGCAGCGGTGGCAGGCATGCAGGTAAGCCTTGGTCAGGTGATAGTGAGGCGGAACACACTGCTCAAGCAGGTTGCACACTGTATCCAGGTCTCCCATGATGCTGTGCTGTAGGGCCGAGAGGTGGGCAGCGAGTCCAGGGCCTCGAGTGTGTAAGTACGATGCACTGCGGAAACGAGCCGCAACGGTTTCCTCCAGGACCTGAGGAACGCACACACCTGCATCACTGACACGGCTGCAATCATCACTGGCTTCATGTTTTAACCAGCGCTGGGGAATGACTCCCCAACCGGCCTTCCTTCTCTTAGGCACAGCCAGTTGTGTCTGTACGTGACATCTGACCAGGCCAGAAGGCACCCTGTGGTTTGTTTGCCTTGGCAACACCAAGCGCACCACCATATTTCAAGGAAATATCATCATAACGTGAACGTACCTTAAAGAATCTGTCTCTCCAGCAGCGAGGCCTCCCCATGGGCATGGGTGTGCCAAGCCTGTCACCTGACCCACACTGTCTCTCCTCCTGAAAGAACCGATCGAGTGCCTCCTCGCGCTCTATGATGCGCACTGCAGACACGAACGGCGTTGGGTTCTGCAGCGAGAGCGTCAGCCCACTCCCCACCACCGCCCACAGTTCTTTAGCCAGAGCCTCGACCAGCCTGCCCACTCCTGAAAAGTAATTCTGCACCAGCTCGTCATCTTCGGGGCTTATCGATGTCCTGGGTGAGCCTCTTAGTCCGTGGAGCTGAAGAAGAACCTCATCCTGCCAGCGTTCTAGCTCCATGAGGCGAGCGTGAGCCTCCAGCAAGCGACGCGAGTCCACCAGGCGCTCCGTCTCCATCATCATGTTCCTTACTGCCCACGACAAGACATTTCATGTAAATACAATTCCAAATCAGAAACAGTTGGGATGGTATGGACATTGCAGATGAAAAAAAAAATACAGTGTTTCTTACTTAGACTTAGACAAGGATTAATAATGAGGTAACTATTGATGTGATTTCAAACAGGTGATTGTAATTATGATTTGGTACAAAAGCAGTATCCACAAAAGGCTGAGTTTTTGAGGAGCGAAGATCTTTGAGAATCTCCAGTTTGTCAACAAAATGTGTGAGAAAATGATTGAAATGTTTAAAAACAATGTTCCTCAAAGAAACATTGGTCAAGATGTCGTCCCTGGTCAAGATGTCGTCTTGAAGGCAGCTTATGTTGCTCTAAAATCTCAGAGTACTTTTCTGCATTAATGCTGCATCACAGAAGTGCAAATGACCTTTGTTAAAGGCACTGACCCGACCCCATACCATGTCAGAGCCTGGCTTTTGGACTTGTTGGACTAGTCTGGGTGGTCCTTTTCGTCTTTGGTCCATAGCACACAGCATTAATTTCTTTCAAAAAAGAGCCCAGAGAAATTGACACCGCTTCCGAATATGCTGAACATTTGGCTTGTTTTTTCTCACTAAAGTTTTAAGTGGCATTTGTGAATCTAACACTGTCTTGTAGAGCTTTATACAGGTTTGATGCCCATGCGGTTCTATCAGCTATTGATGAATGACGGTTTTTGAAGAAGGGCCATTTGAGGGAGCAGAGATCATGCCTCCAGGTTCCTTGAATTGTTTAATGATATTATGCACTGTAGAGGAAGAAATATGTAAATCCCTTCCAATCTTTACATTGTTTTCAAACATTTCAATAATTTTCTTACACATTTGTTGATAAACTGGAGATCCTCTGCCCATATTTGCCCTTCAAAGACTCAACCTTTTGTGGATACTGCTTTGTACCAAATCACGATTATAATAAGTTGACATCACCTGTTTGAAATCACATCCTTATTTTTTCCCCTCATTACTACCCCAAAATTTCCCACTTCCCAGCTGTTTATGGAATGTGTTACAGGCCTGAAATGCAGGTATGGATGTTTATTATCGAAATAAAATGGAATAAAAACCAAACATATTTTCCATACCGTCCCAACGTTTTCTTATTTGGTGTTGTACAAAAAACAGAGTAGAGCTTTTTTCTTTTGTACTTTCTTACAAAAACAAATCTGTTTAGCTGTTAAATATTTTTCATTTCATGGAAAAGGACAAGCTGCTCTATGAACCAGTGTACTAACTGTTTGCAGGATCACATCATAAATTCACTCAGCTTCCCCCCAAAGAGGCATCCAGTGAGAGAAGCAGATGGGTCATTAGCAGCAGGCAGAAACAAGATACCCTGTTCTTTATTCCATTATCTAAAGCAACTGATATCCCTCATAATGGCACTTCATAATGACTTCATATGTCCTGACCTGAGCAGAGGCGTGGCAGGTTGGTAACGGCGGCCAGAAGTTGACAGTGGTTGATGGACGTCTCCCTGAGTGTGTCCAGCACACTGATGCACTCAGCGTTCTTACGGGACTCGAGTCTCACCATTTTCATGGCATCAGCCACCTCGCTGAGTTCGGCGCGAGCCTCTCGGAGCTGTCCCAGTCCCCAGTCGACCCCTTCCAGATAGGACTGGATGACTGACTGCAATCACAGAAGTGGCAAACAGAGAGAGGGACAGTGATTATTAATGGTAAAGCAGAGCATCCAGGGTGTGCACAGTGTTTTTGGGATAAGCTCCCGCTGATGAATCAGTTTTACTTACCTTTAATCTGGAGTTGATGGATGATGTTCTTTGACTCTCTCTCTTCCTGTAGTATCCAAGTTTCTCAAGGTTTTCTTTCCGGCAGAACACGCCTGAGGCCCATTTAAGGGCTGCTCCTCGTGCCAAGCACTCTGCACGTTCCAACTCTGGCCAAACCTCACCTGGCCCCAGGATATCTGTCAACCCGAAAGGGATTCAGCGTAAACCCCAATTTCCTGAGTTGAGGCCTGGGTTAAGCCATATAATCGATGGTGTCAGGATGGTTAGCAGTGGAATAAAATGCTCCGAAACCTTATTATGTTGATAATAATTCATCTCCATGGTGCCAACCAGATGACACTGGGCTCCCTTTTCCTTTATTTGTATTAACAGAAAATGTAAAAGTTTTTCTGTAAAGTGAAAACATCTGTTGCGAAAATACGACAAATATCATATTAAGTTCTAATAGAGAAAGAAATAAAGTCAATGCAGGGCGCTCTAGGACTGAGGTTTGGAAACTGGTATGCATTTCAGTAAGAGGCATGACCTCTTAGCAGGTGTCAGAACTGAATTCTGTATGGCAAGTAACGATAACACTGTGTATTGTGCTTATATTAAGTACTTCTTGAAATAAAAGACTCTTACATCCTGCTGACATGCACAGCTGAGACTCTATAGCTCACCATAAGCACCGAGGTCGGTTTGTACGAGTGATTTCAATGTATAGGTCTGCTCATCCATAGCTGTGGTCATGAAACTGAGGTCATCCCAAGAAGCCATCAGCACCGTGTCAGTATTTGACATCATTAAAAATGTTCATCAACTGTCACTAATAACTGCTAATCTCTGGATAGATTCTGCCGAGTCAGAAAGTCAAATCTCTTTATTATTTACCTCAGTATTTCCTCCTGATCATTCATCCTTATCACTCTTTATGCCAAACCCTTTTCACAGAACGTGTACAAAATACAAAAGTGCCTAACACAAATACAAAATAGAAAAGCAGAGCAATACCTTCAGGAGTGTCACTGCCATGCTTGTCTCCGTGTGACATTTAGGCTGACCGGAGTTCAGCAGTCGTCTCTTGTGTAGAGAGGGAGCCCTTCCCCGAGGGCCAGCAACACAGACCACGAAAGAAAGCGGGGGAAAGACAAGAGCGGGTACAGGAGAAAGGGTACATAGCCACTCCAATGCCTTCCTCCAGCCCTGCTCTGTCCCTCTTCCAGATACATCCTCCTCTCCATGGCTGACAGGAAGGGAGGGAAAGACCAAGCAAGAGACAGGGGGAGGGAGAAAGACAGACTGAGCAAGACAGAATAAGGGAGAGATGGATGGTGGGAGGGGAGTCGGCCAGTAGAAGCGATCCAGATGTAGAATCATTAGGGTGGGGGTAGATTTCGTGCCCCTCAGCCAGTCGCATAACCAAAACTCCGAAACAGAGGTCAGCCTTAAAGGCAAACACTTTCATATTAGCTCGTAGCATGATAGCCAGGTTGTGTCAAACCCCTCTTGGGTCAGTCCACATGGTAGGGGATTGAGGGATGATTTAGGGTTTGTCTATATAAATTTTGATATCTTGGCCCAAAATAGAAGCTTACCGAAATAAATAATCATACTGTGTGATGAGAACACATCATAAGATTTTTTGTAACAAGCACAAGTGTCCCTCAAGGATCTGCTATAGGTCCTATCTTATTTCATGACTAGATGAAAAATCATTGGCGACCTTTCAAGCTAAGGTTAAACTGTGGTAGCCTAGTGGTTAAGAACTCTGGACTCTGGACCAGAAGGTCCAGGGTTCAAATCCCACCTCTGCAAAGCTGCTACTGTTGGGTCCTTGAGCAAGACCCTTAACCCACAATTGCTTGGATTGTAAGACTGTACCAATTGTAAGTCACTCTGGATAAGGGCGTCTGCTAAATGCTGTAAATGTAAATGTAGTTTGAGGTAGTAATCATCTGATCAAAGCCATGTATGAAGATGTTTCATCTGATCTGCTTCTAAACAAAGGAATCCCACACAGATCGATTTTAGTTTCTTTCAAGTCATATACAGAACTTAATGTCTTGGGCCACCATTAGCTCAGATATAACATTGTTTTAGCAAAGGTATAAGGACCATATATAATTATTTCTCAGTTTCCATATTAGAATACAACCAGAAAATACAGGAAATGTGTATGCAGTATTAAAAACTGAAATAAATCAGAAGAGAAAGCTTCCATTGGCCAAACTGGTAAGTATTTAGTGGGACCTCCCCTTACACTTGAACAACAGCAGCATCTGACAGCTTCATCGGGATGCCAAGTTAACCCTTCTACAGTCAGAAAACCAGGAATGGTCTTTTTGAAAGGGTAGCAGCCAAGAAACCACTTATTCAGAAGGGGGTCAGGGTGAAAAGGTTAAGATATGCTAAAGCTCATAAAGATTGGAATGTAGATCAGTGGAAAAGAGGATTATGGAGTGATGAACCCAAGTCTGAAATTTTTGGTGCCAATCGTCGACAGCATGTTATATATGGTCATTATAGCATTGCTAAAACAATAAATCTAATGGTGGCCTAAGACTTTTGCACACTACTGTAATAGGACCGGTTACTTTGGGGAGTCATGTCGGATTTCTTCCCACCTTCCATGGCAGTAGGTGGATTTGCTCTGGTTGTAAATGAATGAATGGGTGCGTGCCCAAGTTGTGCCCAGTGTTTCTGGGATGGCCTCATGAAGCTCACGAGTGACCCTCAGCAGCATAAAGACAATAAAAAAAGAGATTTTGTAAATACATTCAAATCTCATCAGACCTCCTGCCTGTGACAGGGTTTCGTGTTAATTGTTGTGTTTAGCTTGTTGTTTTTGCTGTAACTGAACCCACCACAGCTGCACGATCTGGGAAAAACATAAATACAATCAGAACACCAAGAACCCTGCATGAGGCTGTTTATCCCTATGGCCTAAGACCTCGACCCCATGTATGGGTTCACAACATATTTCCTTGCGCAGCCTCCATAAACACACTCACACTCATGCAAACATGACCGGGTGAACACATCGCAGGACATGTGGGCTTGTTTTCAGGTCAAGACATTGCAATTGTTGCTTTATTACAAAACTATCTTGTTTTCTTGTGTAAGTGTGCTGTTTAGCACACGATTTCAGCATTAAATGTGATTCAAGGGTGCTTGGTGAAGAACAGAAGAAGGTCATGAGTAGTTTATGATAAGATGTTGTTTTCCACCCAATTGTGTTTTGTGAACATTCCTGCGCAAGCGCAGAAAGTCATGCCATAACTTTCCTGTTTGGCTTCATTGTTTCCCGAAAATAGGTATCAAAAGTGAGGTGACGCTACAAAACGGCGTACACACTGGAGCAGCGTGACACACTAACTAAGCTTTTCCGTTGAGGGCAGCAGTTCCCTTTGGATAAGAAAAGGAACAAGGCTGAATATTATAAAGCCATTGCAATCAATATTTAAAAAAACCTTCTGCTAGCTTATCATGATTAATGCTGGCATACGACTATACAAGGGGAAGTTAAATCATTTATGACAAATGACATAATGTTTTAGGGTGGCATGATGGTGTAGCACGTGTTTTTGGTGCTGCACATGTTCATACTACTTTTACAAGCATTCATTTTTTTTGCATGTTTGTCAGACTTCGAAGCATCAAACCAATTTAAATATTAATCAAAGACAACAGAAGTAAACACAAAATGCAGTTTTTAAATTAAGGTGTTTATCATTAAGGGAGAAAAAAATCCAAACCTACATGGCCTTGTGTGAAAAAGTGATTACCCCCCCTTGTTAAAACATAACATAACTATGGGTTATCACACCTGAGTTCACTGTCTCTAGCCACACCCAGGCCTGATTATTGCCACACCTGTTCTCAGTCAGGACATCACTTAAATAGAACCTGCCTGACAAAGTGAAGTACACCAAAAGATCCTTAAAAGCTGCACATCATGCTGAGATCCAAAGAAATTCAGGAACAATTGAGAAAGAAAGTAATTAGATCTATCAGTCTGGAAAGGGTTATAAAGAAATTTCTAAATCTTTGGGACTCCAGCAAACCCCAGTGAGAGACATTATCCACAAATGGCAAAGACATGGAACAGTGGTGAACCGTCCCAGGAGTGGTCGGCCATCCAAAATTACCCCAAGAGCGCAGCGACGACTCATCCAAGAGGTCACAAAAGACCCCACAACAACATCCAAAGAACTGCAGGCCTTGCTTGCCTAAGTTAAGGCCAGTGTTCATGCCTCCACCATAAGAAAGAGACTGGGCAAAAATGGCCTGCATGGCAGAGTTCCAAGATGAAAACCACTGCTGAGCAAAAAGAACATTAAAGCTCATCTCAATTTTTCCAGAACACATCTTGATGATCCCCAAGACTTTTGGGAAAACATTCTGTGGACTGACGAGACAAAAGTTGAACTCTTTGGAAGGTGTGTCCCATTACATCTGGTGTAAAAGTATCACAGCATTTCAGAAAGAGAACATTATAGCAACAGTAAAATATGGTGGTGGTAGTGTGATGGTCTGGGGCTGTTCTGCTGCTTCAGGACCTGGAAAACTTGCTGTGATAAATGGAACTATGCATTCTGCTGTCTACCAAACAATCCTGAATGAGAATGTCCGGCCATCTGTTGGTGACCTCAAGCTGAAATGAACTTGGGTTCTGCAGCAGGACAATGATCCAAAACACACCAGCAAGTCCACCTCTGAATGGCTGAAGAAAAACAAAATGAAGACTTTGGAGTGGCTTAGTCAAAGTCCTGACCTGAATCCTATTGAGATGCTGTGGCATGACCTTAAAAAGGCCGTTCATGCTGGAAAACCCTCCAGTGTGGCTGAATTACAACAATTCTGCAAAGATGAGTGGCCAAAATTCCTCCACAAAGCTGTCAGAGACTCACTGCAAGTTTTGGCAAACACTTGGTTGCAGTTGTTGCTGCTAAGAGGGCGGCCCAACCACCAGTTATTAGGTTTAGGGGGCAATCACTTTTTCACACAGGGCCATGTAGGTTTGGATTTTTTTCTCCCTTAATAATAAACACCTTCATTTAAAAACTGCATTTTGTGTTTACTTGTGTTGTCTTTGACTAATATCTAAATTGGCTTGATGGAAGGTGGCCAAACACTTTTTAACACCACTGTATCTAATCTAATGGTGGCTAAAAAACTCATTCACTCAAAGTATATTTATTCAATTTAGTGAAAACAATTCATATATTACATGTATTTACAGGAGCGGTGTGGCACCAACATTACCTGCTGCATTATATTTACTAAGTTGTAGGGTAGTTTTGTATTAGTAGTTATGCATTACTAGTTCATAGTAGAAGAACAAACTTTAAAGTTGGTGTAGCAGTCTAATTTTATAGCTCACCACCACTGAGACTTGTCTTCAAGTCTCACACCAGTGCCTCTTACCTGACTGGGTGTAGCACATTGTCTGAGGGAGGAACGGCTGAAACAAGGATCATCTCCGTCACCATCATGGCTGTCCAGTATTGCCCAGTCCGTCTGTAAAAAACTTAGGGGTCACATTTGATTTTCAGATCTCTCCTTTGATGCGCACATTAGCAGCATCACTCAAATTGCTTTCTTTCCAATTACGTAATATCGCTAAACTTAGAATATACTCTCTTTTTAAATGAATGCAGAAAAACTTGTTGTCATGCCGTTAATTATATAACCTCAAGGTTGGATTACTTGGGTAAACGGCCTTACTTACTGGATGCTCTAGTAAATCTATAAATAAACTTTCAGTTAGTTTCAGAATGCAGCTGCACGAATGCTAACTCGAACTAGAAAATTGATCATACTATCAACTCCTGTTCTATCATCACTGCACTGCACTGTTACCAGTCATAATTCCGCATATTGATTACAAAATACTTCTTTTAATTAATAAAAGCTCTACTATGGCCTGGGCCCCACATTATCTGAGTGAAACTCTTAGAGTGTTTACAATCCAAGTCACAGCAGGGTTTCTCAGCAGGCTCTCATACATGGCCCCCAACTATGGAATATAAAAACTTCCCACTTTCGTCGTTCGAGCTTCAGACACCCTCCAAAGTAGTTTTAAGTCTAGGCTAAAGACATACTTATTTAACACAGGCTTTTAGACTAGATTTAGACCAGGCATGCATGGCTTGGGTTACTAGGGGCCGGAGTCTGGAGTAATGTCTGCCTGCCTGCCTTGTCCGCTAGCCGGGTACTCTCATAAAGAGTATATTGTAACGTGTCGAAGGTGGGAGGTCTGGCTGAACTAGGCCTGCGGTCTCGTGGATCTGACTCATGCAATCCTTGCCTTAAGAATAAGGGCAGAGCTGGGGGTTCATAGTCAAAGAGTCTTTATGGTTATCACAGAGACGTTGGGTTGCCTGTCTTCTGCCTCCCGTGGAGTTGCCAATGTCTCATGTGATCCCCTTGGCTGTGTTCCTAACCAGTTCTTCCCTCTTTCGAGCTATGCTGCTATAGCTAATGCTGCGCGGGGGTCTCATGCTTACACTTGGCATCAGTGATTGACATGGCATCAGTGATTGTTAATAGACAACTGTGCTCTTGTAATCAAATAACTCATAATTTACACTTTTCGAGCATTTTTTGTCTCTCCGAGCTGTTGTTCCAGCAGGTTCCACCAGCCCCACACATGATGTTCATCTGCTGTAGCTCCACTCAAGCTGCTTCCCGTCATCAAGGTCCAGCCCCATCATAACCCCCCCAGGCCACTTATATGTCGATGTGCATAACTTCACATTTTTATTCGAACTTTGAGGAGGGGGGGGTGTGGGGGGGGGGGGAAATGAACTTTAGTTTCGTTCTTTAGATTTTATCATCTACGTCCGCCCAAGGAGGTTGGGTCCCTTGTTGAGTTCTTGGTCCTCCCAAGGTTTCCTTCATAGAACTAGGGAGTTTTTTCCTTGCCACTGTCGGCCTCTAGGCTTTGCTCCAATTTGAGATTGGGACGGTAGTTATTAGGAGATAAATCTAAACTTGTAAAGTTGTGGCTTTGAGACCATGCTCCATTGTAAAAAAGCGGCACTTATATAAATAAATGTGACTTGACTTGACATCAGTTGTTAGATGGTGCCAGTAAGATGGCGGAAGGACTCTGTGAGCGTAGTCCGTTACTCCACAAGGACATGCTCTCGCCGCAGAAGTCCACCACCTGCTGGTCGAAAAATAGATTTTGATTTTAATTATTGTGTTCAGTTTTATTTGCTTCTTTATCTTATTATTCTTCTACCTGATTTTTGGAGCCTCCTCCTACAGTTTGAGAGATATAAACACCGTTCCAACTCTAACTGGTCTAGTCTGATACAGGGAAATGTACTTGTATACAGCTTTCTGATTGGTCCTTGGGTGCTCTGGGGCCCTTCAAATTTGGAATTTGGCCCCAATGTTAACAAATGGGAAAACATTGAAGACACACAATTTTGCAGGATGATTGAGCTCATAACGGAATAGAGTATTCAATCTGTTAAGCTAAATCACTAAACTGTGCTGAATAACTATGAGTTAAACCTGCACTAGACCCACAGCGGGATGGTGGGTTCCCCTACATGCAGTGGCCCCGCCTGCTCTGTCATCGCCTCAGAAGAAGCCCCACCCACACCCAGAAGGGCAGTGGGGAAGAGGAAGTCTATTTCTGAAGCAGCCGGAGGACTTCCTGTCTGACATTCCCGACCTGGGTCGAGTTCCTGCCGTGGCAAAGCTGTTTCAGGAACAAACAAGTTCTCTTTCTCTTAGTGTCTCTCTCACACACAAACAAGCTACGTTTAGTTTAACCCAGAATAAAATGGGTGAATCTGGGAGGTTTGGACATTGATGCACTCGCAGGGTAAGTCTCATACTGCGGATTAGCAGCAGTAGGCCGCATTACCCATATAAACCATCCCATATACTCCCCCTAGTAGATACAGAGAATGAGCAAACAATGTATGGGCTCGACTTTAATGTAAGTAAATCCCACTGATAACCAAAGCAGCACAGGTTCTATTGGACCGGTTGCCAGTTAACAACATTAACTGGACATGAGCTGGAAAATAACTCCATTTGGAACAGTCTCAAAAGCCATAGCAGCATATCTAAAATATGGACACACATATGAAAGATGAATATTCAGACAAAAACAATATATTTTTTTACTAAAGGCCAAAAGTACAGCTACAGGATTTCCAACTTATGAACTGAACCTCTAATCCAATCTCTACCTAAACTGTACCATGTTTTTTTTGTATCAAAGGTCACTGTGTGAAGGTGCAAAACTTGGTGTTATGAGACAACCTGGACCACTGAGCAATGAAAATGGATAATATGGGCTGAAATGTCTGGTTGTATTCATGTGATTCTTCATTTAGGGGAACTTTTGCATCCCTATGTTATAAGTTCATGCTAAAAACAAAACGTTTAGGTATTAAAATGTCAGTTATTGCAGCACCAAAACGATTATTTTAAATGCTTTAAACATTAATACTTTGCTACTTTGGTCTTGTCCCCAACCGAGACTTTAAAACTGCTACAATAAAATGACAATTGTGATCCATTCATAAAAAAATATCCCAATATCATTCATTCATTTTCTAATTTGCTTGATCCTTGAACCGGTTGTGGAAGAGCTGGTGCCTAGCCAGCAGCACAGGGAGCAAGGCAGGAACAACCCTACACTCGCACACTAGGGGCAATTTAGAGACACCAATTAACCTAACACCTTTCTGTGGCAAATTATTTGATGGTAACGCTTGTTTAAGTCGTAACCATGGAAACGAAGACTGACAGGGGAGCGCATATCAGTCATTAGAGAAGAATAACATTCTGATATCTGGAAACGTGAATAATTTAATCATATATTCTTCGTGATCATAGAGTAAGTTTATTCAGCATCATTAGCATTTAAAAAAATTGGCCCTACCAATATTTTACTGAAATACAAAATCAATTAATGAGATTCACAAAGGGTGACGTGATGTTTATTGGCTTGGTCATTGGTTGGAGTTCCTGTACTAAGTTTAATGCTGGTTGTAATGGTGCTCTGAGATATGGATCTGTGAGAGAGGGCACCATTTTGGACAGAAAGAGCTTGTAATATTTAACTTCATTCCCTTCCCGTCCTGTGTAAAAAGTCCTTTGTTCCAATCCTGCTGTATAGTGGAAGGCTTAAAGTGAACTGTGGGGATTAGGTTAAAGTACTGGACTATTAACCAGAAGGTCCAGGGTTCATGTCCCAGCACTGCCAAGCTGCCACTGTTCGGCCGCTGAGCAAGGCCCTTAACCCTCAGTTGCTTGAACTGTATGGAAGGTTGAATCAGTTAATGCTGCTACACGCTGTGAGTGGAAAGGTTAAGGTACTCAAGGACTCCATCTGGTGGGAAATCAAATCATCCACGACAACTGTTCTTCCTCCAAAAGCCCACAGTGAAATAATATCCACAGAGCTAAATGCACGTGGGTTCACAGGCAAATCATGAGGTAAATTAGTAATGAGATTAAAATCTGAAGTTAAATAAACCTTTTCTATTTGAAAGGGAGGTCACACTAAATACTGACTTTTGCCTGTTTTTTTTAATTGTGTTGAGTTTTTGTATTATTTTTTTTATTTCCTATTATTTCCTGTGTTTGTATCATAATAAAGAGACTGAGAAATAATTGCATTTGATCACTGCGTATGATCATTGCTAAAACAACAAAGCTAATGCTGGCCTAAAACTTTTGCACTGTACTGCATGTCATGTGGCCGCACCCCTGGTCTGCATGCTTTCTCTCAGACCCAGCCCCCTAGACCCCTAGGAATTCTACAACTTGGAGGGGGAAGCCCCCTGGTGAGGCGGAAGAGTGACAGTTAATGTTTTGCGTACCGACTGCCTGGATGGGCAGCCTGGAAGTGCACCCTCCTTACACCAAATCGAACCAGGAATGCCAGCCATCGTGGGCAGGAGTTCTTGGTTCATGTCTCCGTTAGACCAGTGAGGAGTTCCCGGGTTCACGTCTGTGCCTGAGGTACGGGACCCCACGGATGACCGACATCATGTTGGTTTTGTCCAGAATCAGGGTTGAGTTCTATTACCAACGGTCTCATCTGTTTCTGTCTTCTGCCTTTCCAGGGGCTTTCACTTTCCGAGTTTCAGAGTACCTCCGGGTCTAGGGGGCAGGGTCTGTGGTAGCAGATCAGTGGTGTCCCCTCACGACAACTTAACTGGCTTGTTAATGGTTTAGTAGAATGTGGAGAAATATGATTTATTTAGGCTATTTATCTGCAAAGATTGTCTTAAATTCTTATTTGGAAAATCAGCAACATAGTGTGGTTAAGGGTGCCCATACATTTCCATGTGCCTATATATCACTTAACTCTTAACTATTTAAAATTTTAAACATAATATTTAAAGATAATCATTGTATTGTATGTGCATTTGCACTGACAACTGCTCAGGCCATGTTTAAGATTTACAAACATTTACAACTGTTGCAAATACTGCCCAGCTTTATTAATAATCTATGGGGGTAATCATTTCTACTAACGCTCCACTGTGATCCCCCCCGTGGGTATTTTAAATAAACTGTTCTTTATTGATAGTGGCATGTTTATTAGCTCTGAGTAACCCCATGATAAAGCGTTTGTTCTTGTTCACAACACGTCAAATTGTAATCACAGATCGTTTAAACAAAATTAGTTCTCTGGAGACACTCGGTCCTAAATGCTCAGCCTGCATTCTTCATGACGCATTGCTGTAGCGGCTGTCAGGTCTTCTTATGTTTAAAGCGTGCTCTGTGGGGAAAGTGAGTAAGCATTAGTGCCAGCAGTAAGCGTTGCCTTATTTTAATGCTTTTCAGGAGCAGGAGAATGAGCAGGAGGGATTAGATCTGGGGCCCCTAATTATTTTGGCTTTAGTTCTGGATTACCCTCTGTACTGTCGACTTCAGTTCACACCCTCCCCATCTGATGAGATGTGAACTGACATAAACACCGCTGGCTCACTTTCAATCCGATTTTCCGCTGTTAAATTAGCACGGCTTGAACCCGAGCATGGGACGCGTCCTCTTTTCTTCCAATCCTGCGAAAAAACAAGGCGGCTCCCCCCTGGAGCACAGGGGCGAGCTGTGGGTTTCATTCCGAGGAGATCAAGCCTGTTCCCTACTCCCTACAAAGGGCACTACACACAGCCCCTGTGCAGAAACAGATCATGACATGGAATCATCCAACACTAAGTATAATGTATTTTGTCTGCTGTTTGCTTTACTGCCACGTTAACTCTTCCATATTTTCAATCTCATAACAAACCAGTTAGAGCTGATCAGTCACCATAAACTCTTCCAGTTCATCTACACTTGCATTTAGTCATACAGAGGAAACTCTGACCCAGAGGGACTTACAACTCATACAAATCCTCCTCAAGGGCCTAACACAAGCAGTTGGCAGTCCTGGGACTAGAACCCTGGACCTACTGTCAGTAGAGTATTACCATAACTGCTGCATCACAGCAGTCCCCCCAAAAGTGTTTTATTATCTCAAAACTCACAAAACACAGACTTCACTATCTCCAGTCTCACAGTTACTAATCTCACAGAGATTCTCCTTGCCGCTGTGACCTCTGGTTGCTCATTTGAGGTCTTCTCTCAAAAGCCAAAGACACGATAATAGAATATATCAGTCCCAAAGATTTAACTGACATTAAGGTACCCTTCAAACAGATGCTAACATTTACACAAGTGACTTTCTAACCCTCCTGTTTTGTTCTACTCACTGTCTCGTCCTTGGTGTTCAGGTCCCTTAAAACTGTTCATAAAGTACAGTAACTTATAAACATTTGTTATCACCAACTGCTGTATTAAACAGACATAATAAGCAACACATTTGATGGTGATTATCACAAAATCTAAGGCCAGTCAAACTTGTTAGGTCTGACATCAGATATGAAAGTCAGAGCAGATATTTTCTATGGTGGATCAGAGCACCTAAAAAGTTTATGAAACCAGCTATGATTAATGTTGAGTTGTAGTTTGCATTATGTATACAAATTCGTCAACCCTACTGCCAGACAAATGACAAAAAAAAAGAGTTATGACAGAGTACAATACTCATTCTCATGTGCATCTAAATTGGATAAAGCAGATATTTTGGAGGTGACTACATATAACTCATGCAGAGCGAAAGTCAAAGTCAGGAAAATAAGTTGAAAATAGGGGTTATCAAAATGAAACAGTACTCTAAACATATAAGAAAAACCATTACAATAGTTGATTTAGTCTTACTTAAATCATAGAAGGTTTTTTGGTTTTGTATGCTTTTGCTTATATTTCGCCTACAAAAGTTACGAAGCATTTCTCAGAAAAACGTAATCAAAAAAATCAAACCTGAATTAATGACAGTGATTAATTAATCATAACAAGTAACAACAAAAATCACAAAATTAGAAACCAATTGGTTTCCTGTTTTTGAATTTTAGGGGAAACTTGCATGAGATGTTTTTATAATGTATGTGAGCCTTTGCTTTCAGTATCTGGTGTGACCCCCCTGTGCAGCAATAACTGCAGCTAAACGTTTCCTGTAGCTGTTGATCAGTCCTGCACACCGGCTTGGAGAAATTTTAGCCCATTCCTCCGTACAGAACAGCTTCAGCTCTGGGATGTTGGTGGGTTTCCTCACATTAGCTGCTCGCTTCAGGTCCTTCCACAACATTTCCTTTGGATTAAGGTCAGGACTTTGACTTGGCCATTCCAAAACATGAACTTTATTCTTCTTTCTGTCTTGCTGCATGACCCACCTTCTCTTGAGATTCAGTTCATGGACAGATGTCCTGACATTTTCCTTTAGAATTCTCTGATATAATTCTGTATTCATTGTTCCATCAATAATGGCAAGCCGTCCTGCCCAGATGCAGCAAAACAGGCCCAAACCATGATACTACCACCACCATGTTTCACAGAAGGGATAAGGTTCTTATGCTGGAATGCAGTGTTTTCCTTTCTCCAAACATAACGCTTTTCTTTTAAACCAAAAAGTTCTATTTTGGTCTCATCCGTCCACAAAACATTCCTCCAATAGCCTTCTGGCTCGTCCACGTGATCTTTAGCAAACTGCAGACGAGCAGCAATGTTCTTTTTGGAGAGCATTGGCTTTCTCCTTGCAGCCCTGCCATGCACACCATTGTTGTTCAGTGTTCTTCTGATGATGGACTCATGAACATTAACATTAGCCAATGTGAGAGAGGCCTTCAGTTGCTTAGAAGTTACCCTAAGTTACTTTACTTACTTACTCGCCTTGCTGTTGGAGTGATCTTTGTTGGTCGACCACTACCTGGGGAGGGTAACCAACAATGGCCTTGAATTTCCTCCTCCATTTGTACAACACGATCTGTCCTGACTGTGGATTGGTGGAAGACCAAACTCTTTAGAGATGGTTTTGTAACCTTTTCATGCCAGCCTTGATGGAGCATCAAACAACTCTTTTTCTGAGGACCTCAGAAATCTCCTTTGTTCGTGCCATGATACACTTCCACAAACATGTGCTGTGAAGAGCAGACTTTATTAGATCCCTGTTCTTTAAATAAAACAGGGTGCCCCACTTCACCTGATTGGCATCCCATTGATTGAAACACCTGACTCTAATTTCACCTTCAAATTACCTGCTGATCCTAGAGGTTCACATACTTTTGCCACTCACTAATATATAATATTGGATCATTTTCCTCAATAAATAAATGACCAAGTATAATATTTTTATCTCATTTCTTTAACTGGGTTCTCTTTATCTACTTTTAGGACTTGTGTGAAAATCTGATGATATTTTAGGTCATATTTATGCAGAAATATAGAAAATTCTAAAGGGTTCACAAACTTTCAAGCACCACTGTATATTATTTGTGTATATTTTCTGTTATATTTATTAGATTCTCCATTTTCTTTATTATTATTCTCTATTTTATATATTTTTATTACTATATTCTATTTATTATACTCTCTGTTTTCCACATTTTATTTATGACATACACTATATTATTATATTACATATACTGCATTATATTACATAATATTTATATTACGATTAAATATATATTACATACTGTGGTTCATTTATCATATTCTCTATTTTTATATTATTTTTATTTACTTTATTATATTATCTATTTGAATAATTCTGTTTAGCTTCTGTGTATTTAAACTATTAATACAAACTCATTATTTAATTAATTTTATTTCAGTCTTAATTATAACATCTTGGCTGCCCATCATCTTGGAGTCCATTTTTGAGTCTTGGTCCTTGCAAGGTTTCTTCCTCATCACATTTAGGGAGTTTTTCCTTGCTACTGTCGCCATAAGCTTGCTCAGTTTTTGCTGTGGGCCTAGAAGTTTGTAAAGCTGCTTTGAGACAATGCTCCATTATGAAAGTATGAATAAATCTGAAAGTTGGAAGTTCATTGTGTAATTAAACATAGTAAACAAATATTACTGACAATAAAATTGTGTATTCATGAAAGTTTAGATGTGTAGGCCAATTGCTTTTTAATTCAAACGGCTCGATCACTCCGGCAAGCACATAAGACGCAAGGGTTCTACAAACTCTCCAAGCGCCCTAGTCAGAAAGCAAGTACTGGGATTAGAGCACAGCCAGGGACCCACGCTGCCCCCCATGGCCCCACGCTGCACTCTTAAACCCACATGAATAGAACCCATTCAGGCAGGCGACGCTCACCTCGCACTAGTTCACCCTAAATATGGTTTTATTAGCCTTAAATAGATGCTACCTCCCAAAGAAAGCTCACATGCATGGACCCTGGTTTTCCCATCGCTCCGGCTTTTCTTTAATGCAACGTATTACAAAGAGGCTTGTATTCTATACACTTTAAATAAAGAAAAGGAGACTGGAACAAGAAGATCATAAGGAAGGGCTGAAAACAGCAACGCTTCACACGCATTTAACCGATTTGTTTCAGGACAGTGGCTGTTAATAGAGAAGTCGGTGTTACACACTTAGCAACCATTTTTTTCTCTGGGGAATTTATATCACTTTAGACTCATTAGAAGATACAGGCGTGCATTTTCAAAGACCTTGATTCAGATAAAATACAGACTCCTAGTCCTAATGACACCTTAAAATCATAAAATCACCATCACATATTAAGTACATCATGAATAGCCTACCAAGAATTACTGAGTGTTTGATTTATTTATTGAGTTGTGGTGGATTCCTGAAAGAAGCGTAATGCTAAGAACATCTTAGGCTCCATCATGACATCAGTGTTCCCCAAACTGTGTAATTAAAGCACAGTGTAAACTTCATCATTAAAAACGTGCTACCTGACCCACTGCTACAGCATGAAAACAACAGAAACAGATGAAAACTGCAAGCATACGTGTTCTTTAATGGAAAACAGATTTTCACTGAATTAATTGTTCTTTATTTAAATAAAGAAGTGCTGCTTTCTTTTATGGTGTTTATTTGACATGTCTTTATTCTTTATTTGGTCGATATAGGTGCCCAGTTATGTGCCTGAAGTTTTCAGGTTAACTGCAGCATTTATGAAATATTGTGTTGGATGTTTAGATTTTACGTATAAACTGAACTTTTTTCTATCGTTATTGAATATCAACAATCCGTTCAAACAGAATAAATCAGGTTCTCTCTACATGTCTAAATCAAATCTGCACTCTGAGAACAATCTAACAGGGAAAAACAAGTTCCTGCTCTCCCGTTCAGGATCCAATTAATGAACACGAGTCTGACGTTCAGGCTGTAAGTGTGCATTTTCGCCTGCTGGTTTTACTTAGTTATTACAGTTTAGGATAGTTTTGATTTTGATGGTTTTGTTTGAGTGCAGAGTGAAACGTTATTACTGTTTCACATTTAATAATATAAATGGATATAATCATGTGGTAAATTCTGATTTGAGAGAAGGGAAACAGAATGACCACCATCATTTGCTTCCAAATGTTTGACTAAGACCACAATATTATAATTATTAATAGTATTATGATATTAGCCTATATATATATTATTTAATGTTATATTTTACAAAATATATGACGAAATATAATATTATTTATTAACATATGCGTGTCATAATTAGTGTAAAGTCAATTACAAACTTTTTTCTTCTTCTTTTATTATTGTATGATGAAAAAGTCTTAATCTGCTCTGGGTCCTGTCCCGGTCACGGTCTTTACTCGGACTCGATGTTTCCTGACCTTGGTCTTGACTACAACACTCGTGTACTGTGTATTTAATAGGGGTTAGTGCTGTCACCTCACAGCTCCTGAGAATCACAGCTCTGCCTGTGTGGATTTTGCATGTTCTCCCTGAGTCTGCGTGGGTATTCTCTGAGCACTCCAGTTTCTTCCCGCATTCCAAAGCCATATTGGTATTAGTGTATGAAATGTCTTTTTCAGCCAGCAGAGGGCAACACAACATGGTATGGTAACACCTACATCTTATGAATAATAAGGAATGAATAAAAAGAACCTATGACTGTATAATCTTGATGCATTAGATACTTTATAAAGGTATATCAGGGGATGCTGATACAATCAGTGATTTATTTAGACTGAACGCTAGATAGATTGAAAATGACAGCGCATACGTGCGTGTAGGTAATCCCTCATGAAGTAATGTTTTTAACAAAACTACGTGCCACAATTATAGACACCCCAAGAAATCCTTAAAAACAAAATGTACGCGAAGCATTTTTAAAAATATTTTTATTTGTATTTTTTAAGTTGACCAGAGTGTCTAGGAACCTTCAAGCATTCATCCAGTAGTTCCCGAACATTTGCTGCAGCGCCCCCTTTCGGGGTTATGTACCCTAATTTTTTTTCTGACGTGACACAGAAGTCTTTTTTTCCTCATTCTTCAACATGGGAAAGATGAGAATATAAATGAGAAAATAAGTGAAATGTATGTTGAGCTTCCTCACACATCACAAGGCAGGGCATGGGTATAAAAATCCCTCAAAGGTTTTGGCTGATCAGTGTAGTTTAAATTTAAAGTTTCAAAAGTTTGGGGTACCTTTTGAGACGCACCAATATCGTTCGCATAAGGTCTCTTAGACGACTTGAGCGACAAGAACAGAGCTTCCCAAACTTCTTCTGCAGCTCCTCCTCCACACACACTCTGACACACCCATACAAACTCCACTGGAATTTATTTTAAACATTGTAATTCATATAAAACTTCTTGAACAGAACAAAATAAAGAGACATCTCACCTCTACAGTGGAATTATAAGTGACAGGCATTATGTATCTTACATTTTTACAGCATACATAGCCGTGCTCAACATTCATTTGCCGAGCTGCTACTGATCCTCACAGCTAAAGACCCCAGCATTTCCTCATTTCACTATGCTTAGTATGTTACTGTTAAATGACTCCCTCAGACCCTGCCACTCATGGCTGACTGAAGCCTGACACAGCCAAAAAGTACTGTCAGGACTACAAAATACTTACTGCTTTCAAGTCAAGTCAACTTTATTTAATCATGGTGACTTATTTTGCACTAAGAATACAGTACAGTAGATTTAAAAATAAAGAACCATGAGAAACACAGTGGAGATCTGCACTCAGAGAGACGTATTGTTAGACTGAATCATTATCCTATGTCACGAGTTAATCGAGTTTCAAATTTTATTTTATTCGAGGTATGACTGTATAGTGCTTTGCTATTATCCAAGCCCATAGCCCTAAGAGAGCAAGCCTAGGGCAAGGAAAAACTCTCTAGACATTATAAGGAAGAAACCTTGGGTTGACCAAGACTCAAAAAGGGACCAAACCTACTTAGGTGGCCTGGACATCACTTATAAAATAATAAACCAAGTTACCCAATGTTTAATGTTTAAAAGCTTTAATTATAGGGTTTTTACTCAGCAAAGGGACGGGTGTTAACATCATAGCCTACAGTGATCATAAATACAAAGCATATAGAATTGATAAATGCTGGTTTATTTCCATTAACATGCTGTCCCACCTCACTACATGCAGTATCTACAACAGCCTTTATACATGCAGCAGTAAAGTGATTGAAAATGGTTTATGGACCTTCCCAGGGTTAGAGTTTTTGTACCGACAGGTTTGTCCTGGCCCACTCATTGTGGCACTACTATGTATTGTTACCAATAACATGGTCCCTATTGGCAAGGCAAATCTTATGTAAGAGTATCCGAGCAGGTCCAGTGGTGGGTAAAGAGATCTTTCCCAGACAGAGGAAGATTGAGAGAAGGAGGCTGGGAAAGATGAGAAGGTTGTGAAATCTCTAAATTGGTATGGACCTCACTAACACACCAAAGCCTCTCCACCAAAGCTCTGTTTGAGCTGGCTCCTCTTGTTTGCCATTTCAAACCTCTCTATTGTTGGGCTTAGATAATCTTAATGACTTGTTTGACTCAGTAGAACCGCTTACAATGGGGATATTGCCTACTTTGGAATAGCTTGCCTTGCATGTGGGTTAGAAATGTTCAAGATTCACGAAATGTACCTACAAAATCATTGAAATGATGAATTATAAAAATGGATGCAATTCTTAATCAGATCGAATAAATGAGGTTTGACAGAACTTTAATTGGGACTCTGAACCCGTTTCGACATCACTGCAAATCTGGGAGGTAAACAGGTAAACAAAAGTACTCAAATTGTGTGTGTACGAGTGCTTAGGAGAATTTGCAGCAATGTGTATTGGCGCACAGTGGACCCACCACAGCACAGACATTCGTTCCCCCATCGTTGGTATCAAATGTATCTCTAGCACATGAATAGGGCTGCATTAGCCGAGCCCTTAATTCCCGTTTACCAACATCTGTAATAACTGTTAGACGAGTGGTAATCCCATAATCTCCAGCTCCATTAACATATCCTCCATTAGCTCATTCAGAACTGAAGGAGGCCGCTTCGCCCTCCTGGAGGTCTCCATGCTCCGACTGCCTGGGTGGCTGTGAAGTCATGCTGCTGAATGTGATATGTACATGTATGCCAGGGATTAGCCAGCGCCGGGTCGACGTGAACCAATCGCGCCGTAATTGCAACAGGCAGAGAAGAAGGGGATCCATTACATCGCTGTGTTTGCTTAGTGGACGTCCAGCTCACGCTTTTTTCCATTTTGTCCCTCTTTAGGCTCTGAGGGACTTTTGTAAGAGCTGCATTTGTCTGGGTGTGTTAGAGAGAGCACCGGGACTTCTCCTTTGTTCCAGATCTTCTGTATCCTAACCAAACTAAGCACTACAAAGCGAATGCATCAAAGTCTCACCCAAAATGCAATAGCCATCTCAAGTGATGCTCGACAGAATGGGCCGATCGGACCACACAACACTCGCGATTTTATAAATCTATAAACGCTCTGAGAGGGGTCCACTCGTATTTCTGGGATCCCATTCTGACGCGTTTGGGATCAAACCTGCCGAAAAGTACTTCAGAGAGAATGGAAATGGTAGAAATAGCGTCAGAGGAGAATAGGATTACTGGCAGGCTTACATCACGACTCCGCCATTTCTTACTACTCTGGACCACTGATTGAACTGATGCATTGGAATTTGTGCTGCATCAAAGGATGAATTCATTGAAATCCAGAGAAAACATGTCATTTGACCAGGGGGGCCCAAAATCTCAGTTACATCTTTTTTCAAGAAGAATCACACAAACTCTGCAGAAAGCTTCAATATGAAGTACACTATATAGACAAATGTTTGAGGACACCCAAAGAAATACATCCAAAACAAAGGTATTAGCATGCCGTTTGGCCCCCTTCTTTACTGCTATTACAACCTTTGGTCTTCTGATTTTGGAACATGACTGTGAGGTCGGCTTCTGATTATTAGACAATAAGTCCTGACTCACTTTTGGTATTCCACTGCATTTTCAAGGTGTCTGATGGAGTTTCTGTGCAAGTTCTCCATCAAAGTTGGCAAAACCATTCTCTATGAACTTTGTTTAAGGACAGTAGGGCAGAGAGGTGATGAACTGCCTTCCAACAACTAAAAGTGTTGCTGAAATAGCAAAGCTCAAACTTTTGCCTATATACTGTATATTTGCAAATTTTAATGCATACTAGGAAAAATAAAACAAAAAGTTCTTTCACTTATCTGCTTAATCCTGGACAGGGCCAGTCCCTAGCCGATGTCGTAGGGCACAAGGAAGGGCACATACACTCACACATTAGGGCCATGCGTAAATGTTTAGACACCTTTTCTGGATAACACACTAGAACAAAACATGTAATTTGCCTGAGGCTGCCCAAGCTTTTGCACAAGACTGCATTTACATAACAGAAAAAATATTTGACGGATTACTTGCTAATTAAGACTAAACATTTTAACAGCAACACACTTTTTAATTAGATAACACAATGTTAATTATATTTCATGTGAAGATCTGTCATCAGCAGTCACGGTTATGATTGTCGAATTTCACCTTCATATTAACCACTAATAGATCATTTTTGCCACTCACAGAAATGTAATATTGGATCATTTTATGCTCTCTATATACATTTTATAGACTCATAAACACGCTCTCATATGAACACACTAACACACTCCATCACATAGCTTCCTGCACATGCTGTTTATTATAAAAGCACCTAATTCATATTTTACTTTAAAAATGTAGTATTCTAGAAATCAAGACACCTTGGAAGTTGCAATGAAATGTTGTGATGCTACAAACAAGACAAGACTTGATGAAAGTCATGTGACTGAATTATTAAAAACTAATAAAAGCATTCTGGTGGAGTTCAAACTGTAAACTCAAATGGCTACGAGGAACCTTTTAATGGAACAACTATGTCTTTACGCTCAAATAGAAGCAAGAAAAATGCGAACTTACAGTCCTAATAATAATCGATTGTGGATATTAACAACCCCGCTGTATTGTGCATGTCTTATTTTAATAAAGACTGCGTAAATATAGTCCTGGGCAAATGTTTAGACACCACAGTCTCTGCAGGAAAGAGACTTAATAATGTATTCATATTCCCACGAATTTTAATGAACTGTTAAGGATTCAATTAAACTTTAAGCCCTTTTAAATTGTAAGTAAGAAAACGTGGATTATGTACAGGGTGCCCAAATGCTTGTACTAGGGCAACGATATACTCAGTTAGGTTCACGATACTAAGTTCACGATTCAAAAGTGCACAATTTTCCTTTAATTTTTACAAACAAGAAAAGCCCTTTAGTCTCCTGCAGTTAAAACAAATGACTACAAACAGAGGGTTAAAATTGTAAATAAATTGTAGCTGTATTGTAGCTTCACCATATATGAAATAATCGAGTAACAACATTCCTTTTTTATTTCATTCTAAATAATGTGTACCTATTACACATAACGTGCACGGGCGCATGATGAAAACCAAACCAGTACTGTTTTGGAAAACAACAGCAGCAACAACAAAACAAAATATGCTTCCAGAATAGGATCCAGGACGTCATGTTTGGAAAGGGGCTAATACCTGGACCAGATAATTATTGAAAGCATGGACCTGGCTCTCACAGCTGATGCTATGGGTGGAGAAATCCAGGTCTGACAGGGACAGCACCACTCGTGAGGATCAGCCCCGGGCAGCTGGTACGACTCAGTCATGCCTCGTTAGCCTGGGCCGGTGTCGGTGGAGGTGGGAGGGAGGAGAGGGCCGTGGGGTCGGGTGGAGCAGCTGAAAAAAAAAATCTTTACATCGCACCAACTGTTCGCATTTTCAACGCCGACCCCCCTTTTCTCCTTCTTTCTGATAATGCGCTGGTTAACAAAACAGTTTACAAATCACGGGTGATGCATTATCGCGTTGCTCTGTGCTGAGATTTATACGTAGCAGAGGGCTGGGTGAGGACCATATGGAAGCCACAACATCCTCATTGTGTGACCTGTCACCGAGAGACAGCAGTTTAAGGATTCAGCCTTTAACACATAAAGACTCATACAATGCAGCACAGGATGCAGCAGAACGCTACGGCTGCTAAATGACAGACAGGCAAAAAAGAAAAAAGCAAGCAAGCACTGGAGTACGAAGAGGCACGACCGAGTCATTCCAGCTGCTCAGGGCTGTTCCTGATGGGTGGTTGACAAATAACGACAACAGAATAACTGTAATCACAGAATCAAACACGTATTGCAGATTAGTTTTTACATTAGGGAAGCCTGCAGTAGGTTACTACAGGGGTATCTCGGTTCCCGCCATTAATTGATCCAGAAGGCACATCGAGTGCAGAAAATGACGAGAACTGAGAGAATTTCTCCCACAAGGAAGTAATGTAAATTGAATGAATCCGCTCCAGACCCCCAGAAAAAAAAATCAGCCTGTTATAAGGCATTATACAGTGGTGCTTGAAAGTTTGTGAACCCTTTAGGAATTGTCTATATTTTCTGCATAAATTATGACCGGAAGCTTCATCAGATATTCACACAAGGTACTAAAAGAGATAAGGAGAACCCAGTTAAAACAAATAAGAACAAAAATATACACTTGCTCACTTATTTATTGAGAAATGATCCAATGTTTACATATTAGTGAGTGGCAAAAGTATGTGACCCTTTGCTTTCAGTATCTGGTGCACTAAACGTTTCCTGTAAAACTGTTGATCAGCCCCATTCCTCCGTACAGAACAGCTTCAGCTCTGGATGTTGGTGGTTTCCTCACATTAGCTGCTTGCTTTCAGGTTCTCCACCACAACATTTTTCATTGGATTTAAGGTCAGGACTTTTGACTTGGCCATTCCAAAACATGAACTTTATTCTGCTTTAACCCATTCTTGGTAGAATGACTTGTGTGCTTAGGGTCGTGGTCTTTGCTGCATGACCCACCTTCTCTTGAGGTTTCAGTTCATGGACAGATGTCCTGACATTTTCCTTTAGAATTCTCTGATATCAATTCAGAATTTCATCGTTCCAATGATGGCAAGCAGTCCTGGCCCAGATGCAGCAAAACAGGCCCAAACCATGATACTAACCACCACCATGTTTCACAGAAGGGATAAGGTTCTTATGCTGGAATGCAGTGTTTCCTTTCTCCAAACATAACGCTTTTCTTTAAACCAAAACGTTCTATTTTGGTCTCATCCGTCCACAAAACATTCTTCCAATAGCCTTCTGGCTTGTCACGTGATCTTTAAGCAAACTGCAGACGGAGCAGCAATGTTCTTTTTGGAGAGCAGTGGCTTTCTTCCTTGCAACCCTGCCATGCATCACCATTTGTTTTTGTTGTTCAGTGTTCTTCTGATGGTGGACTCATGAAAATATACATTAGTCAATGTGAGAGAGGCCTTCAGTTGCTTAGAAGTTACCCTGGGGTCCTTTGTGACCTCAACAACTATTACACGCCTTACTCTTGGGAGTGATCCTTGTTGGCCGACCACTCCTGGGGAGGGTAACAATGGTCTTGAATTTCCTCCATTTGTAGCACAATCTGTTCTGACTGTGGATTGGTGGAGTCCAAACTCTTTAGAGATGGTTTTGTAACCTTTTCCAGCCTGATGGGCATCAACAACTCTTTTTCTGAGGTCCTCAGAAATCTCCTTTGTTCATGCTATGATACACTTCCACAAACGTCTCTGGTTAAATGACATATTTAGTTGATTTTCTAATTAAAAATACAGTTCTATAATTGAATAAGACTATTTATTGTAAGTTATTGTCTGCATATCTGCTATGTCTCCTCTGGAGCTTCATGAGTTGTATTGAGAAATACACTTAAGAGTGCATAATTAAATTCTTACTCTGCACTTTCTCCTGGACTTATAAATTACAATCCACAAACAGTTTTTAAATATTTAACTATTAAGTAAGTTAAAACAGAACCAGAAGTACATACAGTACTGTTGTGATGCTGTGATGTGATAGTGACAATTTTTCATTTTCATACCCGCTTAATACAATTCAGGGTCGTGGAGAGCAGAGGCCTTACTGGCAACACAGGGCATAAGGAATGAACCACCAGGCTCATGGACACACATACACCCTCATTCAGTCACTCATACTGGGACACTTTAGAGACACCAAATTACCTTATGCATGTCTTTGCAATGTGGGAGGAAACCCGTGAAAACCAACACAGACACGAGGAGAACATGCAAACTCCACACAGATGGAAGCCAGTCATTAATTTGAACCCATGTCTCTGGAGCTGTGAGGCAAACAGCAATAACCCCCTGCCACCATTCTGCCACAGAGTTTAAGGGGGCACAGCTGTACTCCTCTGTTTGCCAGTCAGTCATGATGACGCGGTAGAGATTTAACACTAAATGGTCGTTACTCTGCCAATGATGAGAGGTTAAAACAAGAATTTTATTAACAGCATTAACTAAACATGTTTAGCTGCTCTAAACTATCATTACCTGACTTTCTTTTAAATATTTGCTGATTACTCCATGAAAAATAAAAAACGGAAAAAAACTGGCTCTGACAGCAGCATTCGCTTGTCAAGCTTTTGAAAAGCTGCTGGGGCATTATGGGAGATGTAGTGCCTCTAGTGAATTTGCATGGCTTGTCCTGTCACTTTTCATCCTCCTAATTTTGGTGAGGCACCGAAACATTTCACTGGGGCACATGCCCTGTAATGTGGGTCTGATGATGCCCTTGTAATAGATTGTTGGAATATGGTGGAATAAATTATACCACATACTTCTAGATGTACAGTCTGATTTTTTTGTGTTGTTTTTCTTTAAAAAAAAAAAAAAATCTGAGGAGAACTAAATTAAAGATGGTATCCAAATGTTAATGCACTGTTATTAAGTCAACTCAAGTCTGAGACCTTATTAAAAAACACTAGTTGATTATCTGGAAAGGAAACCTGAACTGCTGCAAACGTCACATTTTCCTGCATAAAAATCGATGCATTAAAATTGACAAAACTCTAACTTGTAATATTTAAGTTCCTCTCAACAACTAACCATCATTTGATCAGGCGTGCCTAGACTATAGCAAATTATTTCGGATGCATTAACGCGATTAGAAATAGAGAACGTTCTAAAGCTAGCTAATGCAGGGGTGCTCTGTAAAACTCCACCAGCTGATCCACCAAAGGCCATCTCATTTATCTCTGCTACGGCTAGTGGAATAACGTGACTTTAACTGGCTCATCTTTCTCCCTCTTTCAGGAACCCAGAAGCCCCGGGGAGCTGACAATAGAGCCTTTGAGAGAGAGAAAGGAGGCCCGCGCTGGTCAGAGGTTAACCTGGTCTTTTGCCCGATGATAAATCACTGGCTAATGAGGCCCGCATTGTGCGCTGCTCACTTTCAGCGGCGCTAGCCTGCGCTTGTAAAGCCAACAGAGCTAATGAACTGGTCGCTTTGAAGCGGGACGGGGGAGCGCCAGGAACAATATTGACTGCTTGCACGGAGCAGATGTCTCCAGCCGAGCGACTAGTAAATGTACATTTGATAGAGAAAGACTCCCAGAGGAGGTGGGGACCGATTCAGAGGGGGTGAAGGCGAGCCTTTGGGTGGTGGACTGTGCACTTAATGAAACCACTTAGGGAAGTTCATTTTAAAACAATGGAGATCATCTGTGAATTGGGACAGGGCAAAGACAGAAAGGCGCTGTGTTTGCTTTTTCAGAAAGCATCCCGCTAATGTTTAGCTTTAATGTGGGACGTTTACTTCCTCCTATAATGGTTAGCTTCTATGAAGAAGACTAAATAGTGAAGCTTCACACTTGTCGGTTCATTCATTTTGTCGATATATCAATATGCAGGCAATTAGTTGTTACAATTAAGGAAAAACATGGCTAACTGGTATCCAGGGATACGATTTGTCCACGATAAACGTCATAAGTTAGACTTTTTCTTTATAATTAATAACCGATTGCAATTTCACTGGCCGAATCCGACTGCCGATTTTTTTAACATATGACCGGCTGATTCCGATTTTCTGTCTAAGAATTATAATTTACAGCAATCGGAGATATTTTTGTTAAAATTTTCCTTTAATGAAAAACGTCATTGCTCTCACAAGCTTTAGCTTTAACCACTTTGCCTTTGTTAGTTTTGTCAAATTCGTCATATTCAGTGGGGTGATGCTGTTTTAAATGTCTTTTTTAATTTGTTGTTCGAATGTTGTTCGAGAGTTGTTCCTCTACATTACACAGCCAAAAGTTTGTGGACACCCTTTCTAATTAGGAATTGTGTCTAATGTTTAACTAAAACGTTCACAGTGTGGATCTCGAGTGTGTCTCACATGTCATCTTCTGTCCTCAGGAACCGAGTTCCAAACTTCGAAGCAACATCAGTACAAGATTTTTACTCTTTCCATGTCTGAGTATAAACACACAACATTTACATTAACAGCATTTAGGAGATACTGTTATCCAGAATGACTTACAAGGAATGTTAAGGGGCTTGCTCAAAAGCCCAACAGGTGCAGAGGTGGAATTTAAACCCTCCTGATCAGTAGTCCAGAGGCTTCCGCACTGAGCCATCATTGTCCAGAAGCCAAAGGTCAACAAAGGCCTAAATTCAACACAAGCAATGCCAAGCAAAGGCTGAAGTACTGGAAACACAAGTGATTAATTATGCTTTGTAGATGCCAGGGTAGCTCGATCTACCTGAATGTGTAGCACCAAGCGTGAAGCAAGGTGGAGGAGGAATAAATGGTCTGTTTTTGATTATTTGGGTTGTCCGCTTAGTTCCAGGAACAAAACAGATTAATATGACAAAATACAATGGACTTCTAAAGAATTCAACTCATAAATGTGGACTCGCGTCCCGAATTTGATGACTTGCGACTCAACTCGACAAAATCATAAAAGACTTGCAACTCAACTTTGACCTCCAGTCAATTGGACTTGGAATCAAACCTGGGCTGAAAAATATTCAAAAACCTACCATTTTTAAACCTAATGATTTATTTCCAAGTGTTGAAATAATACTGAATTACATAACTGAGTCTTTTGTATTGCTTGCATGGTGCTGTACCACTGTAACGCTACAGAACTGAGCTGTAAGCTTTCTTCATCCATAACCTAGCAACAAGAGAAATTCTGCAGCCAGTAACAGGAAATGAATAATTACTGTGTTAGCCTGTTCAGTTTGTTTAGGGTTCGAGACTTGACTTCAGACTTGAGTGTCAAGACTTGAAACTTACAAGTCTTGTTACTTGCAAGTTAGTGACTTGTTCCTACAGTTTCAGCACAAGTACCACGACAATAATCAAGAAAGAAAAGATTTGTTGAGCTTGGTGTTTGACTGGCCTGTACAGGTCCCAGTCCTCAACCCCATCCAAAACATTTTGGATGACTTAGAATGCTGACTGTGATTCAGGTCTTAACACCAAACATCAACCTCACTGAAGTTTTTGTGCTGAATGGACCAATGCACCAATGAAAGAACCAATGGCTTTGGAATGAGTTGTACTGTTCAGGTGTGCACAAACTTTTGGCCAGGTATTATACCAAGATATACTTTGACAAGCAAGTGGTTGCATAATACACACCAAAATCAAAAGAGAAAGAAAAAGAACATCGATTTTAAAGTCTAATGATCTATGTGTTAGTGGGAGTGCTGTCAGAAACGCATGCTGTGTGACATACCGTTACATTACCCAGCCCTATATGCTAATTTGTCCATATTTGTTTCAAAACGTCCCCTTTAAATGACCCTAATAAGCTTAACGAGCACTGCATGACCAGGACGGCCCATATTAGTATCCATTTCACACTGTCCTTCACAGACTAATGCTTATTACACAGATCTAAGCTGATTTTGAGGGGTGGGTGCAGGTTTGGTGGGGGGGATATGGTTTTAAGAGAAAGCAGGTCACTCCTCTAGCCTCCAGAGAGAGAGACGGATGGAGCCGAGCCAGCGCAGAGCTGAGCTGATTAGCATATAATTGCTCCCTTTGTATTAAACACAGGGAATTAGCCTAATGTTCGGCCTGCTGTTAAAGACTGGTTTCCCATTCACCCCTTCATTCATTCATTCAGACAGAGAAAGACAGAGTGAGATGGAGAGAAACAACCTGCTGGGCTCTTGTACAGATTTATCTTCTGCTCACCAAAGAATAAAAAATGGCAGAAGGTAAAGTGATGGATCATGAAAAACATGGAGTGTCTCTAATAGGGAACTATTATTAGGATTCATTTCTACTGAACCATTAACCAGTCAAGTAAGTGCTAAGCCATGGCGAAAATGGTGAATGCCGGTTGGACACTGAGGAAGGGTGTTCTGCAAAGGCCACACCAAGAGCACAGAAAATGGGGCGGAAAATAATAAATAAATAAATCTACAGAATTATCCAGAACAAAACCGTGCTCATGGAAGAAAACCATACAATACTTCTTGAACAAAGTTTTGTGGACAGCTGAGACAAGAGCTTTTAGTAAAAACACATTTCACCTCATCCCTACTGTGAAGCACGGTGGAGGAAGCACATGCTGCATCACCTAGACGGCTTGTAATCATTCAAACTTCAGCCAATGAATTAAAAATAATTAGGAAATGTTACAGGGCAATATAACAAAAGGATGAGCTAACTCCAAACAGCCAATTCACCCAATGAAGAAGCTTTTCATGCAAGAAATACCACGAAGAACCAAAATTCTTCATCAATTGTAGTAAGTTTGATTTGCAGTAGTACTGCTAAAGGCAGAGTTAAGACTTAGACTTTATAATATTATTATTATTAAACTCCCAGAAGTTGAATCTGTTCATCTGAACATAAGGTTTTGTGGGAGAACAGAGTGTTTTTTTCTCAAACAAAACCTTATGACCAGATGAACAGATTCAACTTCTGGGATTTTCCTACCTGCATTATTGAGCATGCATGAAGACATTATTATTAACTCATTTTCCACAATCAATACCTCACTTATAAATATCACTCCAAACTTATAAATGAATCTATTTTAATACCAAATAATTTTTCAAATCAGTTTCTTGTTGTTTAATGACTTTGTGGTCAAATGTCCTGATTTTTCGAGGGGAATCTGAGCTGTTCTGAGCCGAGTGCGTCGCTGCGATCTGTCGCCATTACTCATCACGCTGACCCGTCCGGCATTTCCACACCAGGACGGTTGTAAATCTGTTGTTACACGGTGTGTCTGCCACGGTCCCTGCTGCGTTCTTGTTTGGTGACTGTGTGTGGGTGCTGCTCACCGGCTGGAGCTTGTGGTCAGCCGCAGCAGGGGTGCTGTGAGGTGTACGTGGAGGGGGTCTGAGGTGGACTCGCGCCAATTATAGTCTTTTGTCCCGCCTGACTCAGTGATTGACACTGGCACTTTCCCTCCGGCCTCCATTTAGGTCCAGTGGCCATTTCTTGACCTGCACAGGGTCCCGATGCATTTAAAAGTGAAATCTCTGAGCTGACTTCTGACTCTAACCCTGACTCCTCTTTTCCTCAATTACTAAAGGATCATGACGCAAGCTTGTTATTAAGTTAGTTTGGACAAACTTTTCACCCCACATATGCCCAAGACAGTCACATGACCAGGTCTGACGTCCCAAAGTTTGCATCCCGTTATGGAGATGTAAACCACCTCCCCCTAATGACAATGACATGTCCCGCAAAATGCTCCAATTACTTCGGGGATCTCTTTCGGTCCAATTTTTCGATCAGTTTATGAAAGGAGCATCGCTTCTCTGCGCCTCCCGCCAGGCGAGCGTTGTTCACGCCGCTCTTTGTTTCCTCCCCAGAGACAGCTGAATGAGCGCTGAGCGAAATGAGAGCATAATGACCCCAGCAACGGTGACAAAGCCTAATTGGTCACGGAGGCCAGTGGCTAATGAGGTGAGAAACTGAACCCCTGGGTGTGTAACGACTGTATTTTCCTCCACTTCTTCGCCTTTCGTCACAGCCCTGTGTGGCATTTTTACCCCACTAAAATGGCACCAGATGCAACAGGGCTCAGACATTTTGACTTGAACTGGGAAACCATATGTTCGGATAAGTCATGGTTTCCCCTTTCCCACAGGCAGGGGGACGAGTGCGTCCGTGGGGTAAAGCGCTGCTCCCTTACCACCAGCGCTTCCCAATTTGTGCCCTCTCAACATGGACTTAGGGTTTAGGAAAAAAGATGGAAAAGAGATGGAGCAGGTTGTGAAAAAGGAAAACAATTCAACAAGAAATTCCTTGACTACATTTTACATAGAACTGAGTTTAGCACAATTCTAAACCTGGACTGGGCACAAAAAGAGACTGATTAAGGTATGTATTGAAAATAAATTTAAAACGATGTAAAATATAATAAAACAACATGTTTACCATGCTATCATAGCATGTTAGATTACTGACTTACTTAAAAGGTGAAATAGCGACTGATAAGAGTAGGAAGGATATAAAATATCTATTGAAATGTATTTTTAAATTACCATTCTGTGCTATCCTAGAATGACCATTTTTGATATGAATAAATAATAAAAATAGACAGTAAGATAGCACAAGTTAAACAACTGAAAAGAAATAAAAAATAATTGTCTATATTTCTAATATTTCTGTGCCATGCTATCCTCATGTGTCATGTTTCAGATTTAATGTGCATTAAGTCGACTGATTAAGCTATATAAAAAAATATATATAATTTATTTTTTTTACAGCTTAATGAGTTTTTTTTACAGAAGATATATTATATATATATATAAAAACATTAATTATACATTTATTCTGTATTCTCTCTATGCTGTTCGACCATGCACTTTTCAGATTTGGACAAAGAATCAATGAATCAACTTGAACTCAACTTTTTAATATATTTTCTGTATATTCTGGAAAATTGTACTTTTATCAAATTTGTCAAAAAAAGAGACTTGTCAAGCTTCAATAAAAAAAAAGGATGAAAAAATCAACTAAAACCAACATATTAAAAGAAAAATAAACAAATTTAACATTGATTATATGTTCTGATAATCCTGTAGGATATGCATCTGATATAATTTGGAGAAAATAAAAAAAGAACAATACTGTGTATTTTTTCTTACTATTTTGGAAGTAGCTTACAAGTTCTTAGTATATTTTGTATATTCTCCAGATTAAGCAAGTTTTCTGACAGAAGAACAAAAAAGTGTTAGTAAATTATATAAATTCAAAGAAACTATATATTTTTGTAAGCAAGAAAAAAATACACTTTCTGTCAAATATGTCCTACACCTAGATAT
The DNA here is from genome assembly GCA_025084515.1 of Ancistrus triradiatus. NCBI lineage: Eukaryota > Metazoa > Chordata > Actinopteri > Siluriformes > Loricariidae > Ancistrus > Ancistrus triradiatus. The sequence continues at coordinate 60,891 of JAJAGP010002584.1, forward strand.
TTAATTTGGATAACCATCTCTCAGCCTGGTCCCCTAACGGCATTTGGTAGCTGATGGTAACTCTATTTTATTCTCAACAGAAGACGAAAATGAGATTTTAGAAATAAAATTTTTTACCATATTGGCATTATAACCTAGATTACTGCACCCAGAAATCTATCTATCTATCTATCTATCTTGGACTATATATTAAAAAAGTAAAACGTAAGCATCAGAAACGGAAGAACAAAAGCATTTTTAAGCCTGCCCGTTCACTTGAGCGTCCTCAACTCCAGACAAGTGAAGTTATTCTCCTCTTTTTTTAATATACTGCACTTGTTGCCCTCGTGAACCTGTCGAGAGGCGCTGAATGGGGCGAGAGGAGTGTCACTGGCTCCTGAAAACACTGCTGACCATTGGGTGGAGAAAAGGGGGACTCCTCTCGCATTCAGCGCCTAAGATAACAGTGCACAGAATGATAGACTTCTCCGGATTGTTTGTTCCCTTCGCCTATTGTCCTCCTTTTTCCCCCCTCCCGACTCAGTGGCTCTCTTAGGCGCACTTGAGGGGGCCGTCACAGGTAGGAAGGCAAGCTAGCTCATTCCCAACGCATGCTTGATTGCTCCCTTACAGAGTCGCCCTCTCAGGGCTGTGAAAAGAGTCCGCGGCAGGGCCCGCTGAATAAACTCCTACTCGCTTCCATAAACTTTTTTCTCATCCCCCGATTTTTCCGAGGATGTGAGCAGCGCTGAGCAGCTCCCAGGACCGGCTCGGGGGATGCGTTTGAAAAGAGAGGGTCGTTGGGGAACCAAAGCGCCCCCCCACCCCAAGGGTCCATCCCTCTCTGCACATACACAAAGGAGAATGGTCGTTAAGATCCAACACCTCTACCGAAAACACTGAAACTATCCGCCGGCTTCTCCACAACACTGCAGGTACATGCCTGCTTTAATGTTTTCAATCGGACTAAGTTCACACTAAGACACGCTACATGGTCAAAACTATGAAGACACCCTAACATTACACCCATAATGGGCTTGTTGAATGTCCTATTCAAATACATTTTTTTCCACTAGATTCTGGAACATGACGAAAGGGATCCGCTTCCATTCAACAACAAGTGCAGTAGTGAGGACTGACACTGATTTTGAACCCTGACTCAGAGATGGCATTTCAATTTCCATCCCCGGGGGACAGATAGTACAGCATGATTCATCCATCCAAAGAGTTGCCATTCCTCCAGAATCAAATAATGGTGTACTTTAGAAAACTTCAGATATTGCTTGCCATTTCATAGTGGCTTCGATACAGCTGATCAGTCATGAGTCGCCTTCACACCAAACAGTTCTAGATTCTAATTTGGAAGGAACTACCCCCCACCGAGCTCCCCTGAGAACTACATTCGTTCCAGGGCCTTTTCCAGTTTGCATTTGCTCCACCAGTGGGAATGCTGTGCGACACTGAAGTGATGTAATGCCATGTGAATTTTGCTTAGATGACTCAACATTGTTTCGTACCTCCTCTGCCGTGTAGGCTCAGTAAAGCCTGGACTTCTCTGTCTTCTCCTTTCCATGTTTATAAGACTTCCAGTGTCCAAGTATATTTACAAATGGTGGTTGCCCTCAACAAGGCTCTGAACCAATCACTTGTGTCACTACGTCTGGACCAATCACTCCAGACGCAACTGCAATTCAGCATTGTACCCTTGCACTAACTGGTAAAAGGCTATTATCAAGGCTGTAATAAAGAATTTGAGCAAGTTTGCAGTGATTGATATTTGTGATATTTGTCAAAGCCACAAAGCCGAAGCCAGTGAGAGAACAGAGTCAGGTACAAGTCAACAGCCGGTCATGCATTTAAAAAAATCGGAAATCGGAGACGGCAAAGAAAATTGCAATCTCTAGTGCATCTCTGGTCTGGACCAAATACCACATACATACATCACTCAGGGTTCCTATGTGCTGAGAAAAGACCCTACCTTGAAGTAGGAGCTAAAAAAATCCCTATACATGGTGTTCTAAGAACTACAGTCATCTCCAGTTCCTGCGGTGCAAACACATATCGGCGGCACAATTATAAGAACTATGAAAAACTTCCTCAGGCGCCTATAGAACAACAATCCATCAAGCTCCGAAGATTTGACGTTGCTTCCAGAGTCAGTTTTATGTTTGGTCCTTTTTCTGTGGGCTTGTGTAGACTGTTGCTTAGTGGTGGAGCTGTTCCCGCTCCTAGACGATTCCATTTCACAATTACAGCACATGGGACAGATAGAACATTGCAGAAATATGACAAACAAAATGATTTTTGTTGGTAGGGTGAAATCCTGACACAAAAGTCTCTGAGCTCTTCAGAATAACCTGTTGTACTGTTTGATGCATGTGTTTGAAATAGATGTAGCTCCACCTTTCCTGGATGCTGCATTTGTACCAAATCATGATTATAAGCACCTGCTGACATCACCTGTTGGAAATCACATCATTATTTAGGTTTTTTACTTTGGAATGTGTTGCAGGCTTGAAATGCAGGAACGGATTTTTTTTAAACAAAAGAAATGACGTTAACCATGAAAATTTTGAAAAAAACTTGAAATATCTCAGGTTCATACTGTCTGCAATGAAATAGAAGTCAAAGGAAATGTACGGAACACCGAATATATTTTTTATTTGCATTTTCCATAATATCCCAAAGTTTTCTGATTTGGGGTTGTATGTTTCATTATTTGTGTTCTACACATGTTAGAGAAAACATTGGAAAAAAATGACATCTCCATAAATAACCAAATACACTACTGAGTAAAAGCTAAAGAAGCTAACAGTGAGACTCAAGAGAATGATATAGCGCTAACAGAACCCCGCTAGCTGTCACACATTATTAGTCATGTTGGCCTCTTGGAGTTGATCAAAAACAAATCTCTGTTTGCTTCCTGTTTGTTCTTGTTAATGAACACAGAAAGACAGCAGGACCTTTGGGCCTTACAGGACGATAATTAGCATAGTTCAGAAACAAGTTAACCATTAGCACTGGCTAATGAAGTGTTAAGTTGGCCCAATGCTAACGCTGACCAAACACACTTTAATGGAGCCAGAATATTTGTCTTGAAAGACCTCGAAACGGCTAACATGATCTCTCTGAATTAGGCCAATATTTGGATGAGATCATTAAACACACTGCTAATCCTAGCACAGAGCTATGGAGCTCTCCTAACAGTGGCTTTAACTCTCATAAATTTGGTCACTAATAAAAAAATACTTAAGTAATGGGCTAGAGCATTGTCATACCTGTAAACGTGAACCTTTCACAACCGGTACTGTGCTGAATGGGATCTATAAAGAGTCCATGTTCCTTATTAAACCCCGTTGTTTATTACACATTATTATTATATACTGTTCTTTATTCTTTGTTGACCTTCATCCAAGTCATAATAAAATACAAACACTAAACCACTTATTGACCACGTTGATTAATCCTTCACTGTCCAGACTGAAAAATAAATGTAAACCTTTTAACTGCATAACTGCCAGAACCTCCTTTAGCAGAAATGTTTACTGAATGATCCACTGGGTTTCTCTGCTCACGTTCTCTAACTGACCAGTCTGGTAGGTAGCTCCTACACAACATCAGAAGAATTGACCCTTTCTTTCCTGTGATGCCACCCAGGTGTTTGTCCAGTCTCTTATATCAAAACTAGATTACTGCAATGCTCTTCTGGCTGGTCTTCTGGCTGGTTTACCCAAGTTTTCTTATGTTACCCCACTGCTACGTTCTCTTTACTGGCTCCAAAACGCCGATTCTCACCTACAGAGAGAAAAATGGACCAGCACTCTCTTACCTAAAGGTTCGAATCAAACACCGCTCTGTAGCTTGTACCCAGAGACACAAGCTTGGCTCTACTAGATCCTCCAAGTAAGATTAAAAGAAGACGAGCATCATGACTCCTCTCTGTACTGCACCCAGGTGGTGAATGAACTTCCACTGGATGTCTGAATGGCCGAGCCTCTTGCTGTCTTCAAACGGCGACTTAAGACTCACCTATTCACTCAGCGCTTTAGTGAAGACTGAAACTGCACATATTTAATAAAACTATATTAAAAAAATCATTTTCTAGATCTGTGGATTTCCCTACATCAAATCCTAACAGGATTTAGTTGGTTGTGTTCTGGGTTAATGACTATTTGTACTAGCATGACCTAATGTCTACTAAGAAGAATACAAAGCACTTCTGTAAGTCGCCCTGGATAAGGGTGTCTGCTAAATGCTGTCAAATGTAGTATATTCAAAAGTTATCTGAAACATCAGTCTTTTCAAATCCAATCACCTCCAAAATGATGATGATGATCCACCTCTAGCAATTAAATCTAATGATGGGACTGTGGTAGCCTAGCGGTGCGGATACAGTGCTGCAAACCTGAAGTCAAGGGTTCAAATTCCACATCCGCCAAGCTACCACTCTTTAGCAAGGCCCTTAACAATTGCTCATACTGTATCAAATTGCTCTGGATGTGCTAAATGATGTAAATGTAAGGAAACTTGGTGTCTGGATTTTGTCTCCTGGTGCTGTTTGTCCACTCATTTTAACATAAACCTTGCCTTTTTAGGCAGCTATGCTAGCTTAACTTGTGATATGGTGTTTTTTCCATGCAGATTTCTCAATGGTGGTTTTCTCAGCACCATTGGTCATGGGTGGTTTTCTTATAGTGGACTCAAACACACACCTTAGAAGGTTCTAGGGATTTCTTTTTACCTCAGAAAAAGGGATCACAACATTACCAAAAGTTGTCTTGATGCATACTCAATAATCCAAGAAGTTGAATCACTTCATCTGGACATAATGTTTATTAAAGTTAAACTTTTATCTGTTCTGTTCATAGAACCATGTCTCAGAGGATTACGTACAGGTGTTTTTTATCTCCACAGTGGTTTTGCCTAGTCCTTTCCCTATTGTCAGACAAGTCTCTAGATTTGCCGCTGGACACATTCAATTTGTACAACAGTGCTTTCTTGTTACAGCGGATTGTGTTTTGCTCCTGATGCTTGCCTTGGTTAAGCAATGATGTCATGCCGTATTGACAGCATCAGTGGAAGAGAATGAACTCCAGTTAACTAGCGGCTTTATGCAGAGCCTCTGTGTTTAACTGTTGGACTGTGACTCCTCCATCTGCTCGGGCTAATCTAGCCATTATTTAAGCGTTGACTGCTTCCTAATACAGCCGTGCCCTCCCAGTGCTGAGCCAGCCCTCAGCCTGAATAGCAGCTATCTATCTATCAGAGTCCTGGCACAGCACATTAAACCAATGCCATCATGTTGCCATGATCACCCACCTTGCCTACATACTTGAGGTTTAATACTTAGGTCAGGCTGATTTGGTTTATTCTATAACAAAGTGCTGAAAGAAAGGTGACTACCGCCTGATATCTTCCTAAAACCAAACCAAATGATTATTGGATAGTATTCGATTACGTGCCAGGTTTTATGCCAGATTCTAAAGTGACAGTTTAATTTAATCAGTCCTTTCAGATATATGGCTCACGGATATGAAAGAATTACAAATTTATTTATCCAATCAGGACACGTCAGATGGTAATATACTTAAAAATAATATATAGCATTTAAATGTATTTCAAAATAATAAAAAATGTATATAATCTAATTTAATGTTACCAAGCATAAAAACATTTTTATAATGTTAGATTTGCTTCAAATGTACAGACAGACAATTTCACACTAAGATTTTAAAATGGACATCAAACTACTAAAAAGAAAACACAAAATAAAAGAGATTTTTACATGAAATGTTGAAATCACAGTTCTTAGACAGTTATATACCGTTTTGTCTGTTCAGGACTTTGGGCAGTTTGGGAAGCAGAAGATTAAGTTACAACATATGGAAATATTATTTAACTACAGTGGTGCTTGAAAAGTTTGTGAACCCTTTAGAATTTTTCTATATTTATGCATAAATATGACCTAAAACATCATCAGATTTTTTCACACAAGTCCTAAAAGTAGATAAAGAGAACCCAGTTTAAACAAATGAGACAAAAATATTATATTTGGTCATTTATTCATTGAAGAAAATGATCCAATATTAACATATTAGTCAGTGGCAAAAGTATGTGACCCTTTTGCTTTCAGTATCGGGTGTGGACCCCCCCCTGTGCAGCACTAACGGCACTACAACGTTTCCTGTAAGCTGTGGAATCAGTCCTGCCACACCGGCCCTGAAGGAATTTTTGAGCCCATTCCTCCTGTACAGATACAGCTTTTTCAGCTCTGGGATGTTTGGTGGGTTGTTCCTCACATAGAGGCTTCACCACTTCAGGTCCTTCTACAAACAACATTTCCATTGGGACTAAGGTCAGGGACTTTGACTTGGCCATTCCCAAGACATGAACTTTATCTTCTTGGGTAACCATTGTTTTGTAGAACGGGCTTGTGTGCTTAGGTCGGTGTCTTGCTGCATGACCCACCTTCTCTTGAGATTCAGTTTCATGGACAGATGTCCTGACCATTTTCCTTTGGAATTCTCTGATCTCATTTCAGAATAAAAAATTGTTCCATCAATGATGGCAAGCCTAGACAGCCTGGCCAGATGCAGCAAAAAAACAGGCACAAACCATGATACTACCAACCTACCACCACCGGCCATGTTTCACAGATGGGATAGTGTTCTTATGCTGGAATGCAAGTGTTTTCCTTTCTCCAAACATAACGCTTGTCTTTTTAACCAAAAAGTTCTATTTTGGTCTCATCCATCCCACAAAACATTCTTCCAATAGCCTTCTTGCTCGTCCACGTGACCTTTAGCAAACTGCAGACGAGCATCAATGTTCTTTTTGGAGAGCAAGTGGCTTTTCTCCTTATAACCCTGCCATGCACACCATTGTTGTTCAGTGTTCTTCTGATGGTGGACTCATGAACATTAACATTAGCCAATGTGAGAGAGGCCTTCAGTTGCTTTAGAAGTTACCCTGGGGTCCTTTGTGACCTCAGGGTAACACCTTGATCTTGGAGTGATCTTTTTTGGTCGGCCACTCCTGGGGAGGGTAAACAATGTTCTTGAATTTCCTCCACTTGTACACCATCTGTCTGACTGTGGGGGGATTGTAGAGATGCTTTTGTAACCTTTTCTAGCCTGATGAGCATCAACAACTCTTTTTCTGAGCTCCTCAGAAATCTCCTTTGTTTGTGCCATGATACACTTCCACAGACATTGTTGTGAAGAGCAGACTTTGATAGATCCCTGGTCTTTACATAAAACAGGGTGGTCCACTCACACCTGATTGTCATCTCATTGATTTGAAAACACCTGACTCTAATTTTCACCTTCAAATTAACTGCTAATCCTAGAGGTTCACATACTTTTGCCACTCACTAATATGTAATATTGGATCTTTGATTCAGTTTGATCTTCTTCAATAAATAAATGACCAGTATAATATTTTTGTCTCATTTGTTTAACTGGGTTCTCTTTATCTACTTTTAGGACTGATGATGTTTTAGGTCATATTTATGCAGAAAAAATATAGAAAATTCTAAAAGGTTCACAAAACTTTTCCAGCACCACTGTATTTACAATTCAAGTGAAGTATGAGAATCTTACAAAAAATACTAATGAACCATCTGGAAAGTTGCCCGAGTTTAGGTTACTTTCAATAGTTATATTTTATATTTACATTGTTGAAAGCTATTTTTTTATGTTTGCTCCGTGCAAAAGCCTGTGTTAAGTTAATCAAGAGCAAGAAATGTACTGCAGTGCCCCAAACATTCACATAAAAGTCTACTAATTTCTACACATTTTCCCCTTTTTTGAGGTTTTTGAGATCAATCTTTAGATAAAAATCTTTGTTCTTGACCATGGAAGATTTTGGAAGGTAAGGTACTACCACAAATGCCATGTGGGTTTGATGCACTGCTCTCAACTGTTCCTTAAAAAGTGTAATCAAAATAAAAGTCCTGTTCTTGTAAAAAACCTTATTATTTTGTTTAACATTTTACTACATTCTCACAATTCCTAATGCCCTACAATTTAGCCAATTTAGATTTTAGTATTTTTAGAACGTTGTTTGTTCTTTGGAGAGCTTACATTATATGGCTTATATTACTTTATATGCAGTGAATAGCTGAACTTGAATCAGGGTGTGGTCTTTGAAATTATGTACAATGTGAATTTCCTGATTTTTTTTTTTCTCATTTTGTCTCTCATAGTTTGAAGTGTAATTATGATGAAAAAATTACAGACCTCTCCTCATCTTTCTAAGTGGGAGAAACTTGCGCAATCATGGCTCACTAATACTTTTTTGCCCCACTGTATTTTAATTTATTATTAATGTCGCATCAGCCTCAATAGCTATAGTCACAACAGACACAAAGTTATCTAAACACACTAGTCAAGGGGCCAATTTAGAGTGACCAGTTAACCTAATGCATGTCTTTGGAATGTGAGGACGGCGGAAACCGGAGAGAACCCTTAAGCAAACCCATGCAGACAAGAAGAGGATACCATTTTTAATGATATGTGAGTATACTGGAAACAAAAATAACTATGGGTGAAAGCACAGGAAATTATGGGAAATGCAATTCCTGTAGTGAAGGCTCATGTTTGTAGTTCTGCTCAGCAATCCAGACTAAAAATTGACATTTCACAGCCATGATTTTAGAGGGACTAGCAATGTACCCCAGTAAAGTTGGGGGACAGAGAAAATTCAGAATTTTAATTCTGAATATTTCATCTCAGCATGAAAAAAAGACAGATATATTGTTGCACGGGACAGAATCTCTGTTAACGAAACGTAGTTAGTCACTCGCACACATGCAGTGTATGAAAATGTGACAAAACCTGACCCTATCATTCCAATAAGGAGTGAAAGGCCATGAGTGGTGGCCATGCCTCTGGAAGATCAGAGAGCGCCTGTGGCTTTAAAGCCACCTGATTCATAATCTGACCTTGTCAGTGAGTCGCTCAGGGGGTGGCGTGAAGGATTAGGACGAGTCCCAAAGAAATATGAAGAGAGACAGCGAGAGTGAGCAGCTTTTCATGCCCCATTATTATCAGCCTTGACCCCCATGTGTCTCTTAACCTCGGGAAAGAAAGTGAATAAGCCTAGATCAAGGCAGAGCATTAGGGCGAGGTGATGGAGGCACGGATTCCTAAAAACACCAGGTGTTCGGAAATGGGATTTACCCTCAGCACAAGCTGTCTGCTGCTTTTTTTTTTAAAGAATTGTTTAAGTTCTTCAACACATATAAACCGATGCAAAGAAGAGGCCTGACCAAAGTGAAATGTATAAATTTTTTTTTTTTTTCCCAATTAAGCCAAAGACATGTTTGGCGTCTGAGGTTTACAACACTTTACTGCAGGGAACAGACAAACTATAAATATATTTAATGCATACACTTATACTTGAAACAGTGAAATATAAATTTTGATGTGTACATAATATCGGGCACACCTAACCAGATTCAGCAGTGTATTTATTTGCAAGCTCTCAGAACTTTTGCAGTAGTACTTGCTTGTAAATGTACTCAAGTAATTCCCAATAAAAGGGATCATAATGTAACGTGATTATAAAGTTATATATTACTCGTTTTGTTTCAGTAAACCTTCTAAAGTAGTTTTATCATGAATAGTAAAAAAAAATATAGCATATACAAATATGTGTAATACAGGTAGATAAAGTAGATAGACGGATAGTTAGATATGAATGTGTGTGTGTATGGGGGAGCTGCCAACTGAATGTAAAAAAGTTTTAAATGAAAAACATCGGTTGCGATCGTTTGCACACACACACACACCACACCGCACCCAATTAGCATAAAAACAATACGAACCACTGCTTTAACAGGTGCTGAATAAAGAAGACTTACTGCGTGGCGACAGTGGACTGGTTCGGTAGTTCATTTTCACCGTAGCTGCAGTTTAGTTTTTCTTTTGAATTAAAACACTCTTCAAAAACATCTGATATTCATTTGTTGCTGTTTCTCACCATGTTTTGTGGGGTGGTTCTCAGAGTTTCATGAGGCCTGATTGTAAACCTGGATTGGCCAATCTGGTCGTTCAATGATTACGTTTTCTCAACAAATATTTACCCAATTAATAAAATGATACATTCCATTGGTGCAGCACTGCTTTAACCTTACTTATATGTAATTTTACTCTATTATAATTATTTTCTAAATTACTTTTCTGTTCAAAATACTATAGTAGCAACACAAAGATACACTGCATTTTTCATTATCACTTTCATTTTTATAACCTCGGTGAAGCGACCTGGGTCCTTTCTGTGTGCGTTTGCATGTTCTCTTTCTCGTGGGTTTACTCTGGTTCCCTCCCACGGTCCAAAGACATGTTTGTTAGGTTAATTGGTGTTTCAAAAGTGCCATGACTGTAAGATGGATAGGCGCCCTGTCTAGGGTTATTCCTGCCTTGCGCCCTATGCTGTCCAGATAGGCAACGGGCTCTCTCCCCACGACCCTGTTCAGGATTAAGCGGATGAGAAAATGAATGAAAAATTTAATCTCACATGGAGCCAAAAGTCTGAGACCGCAAGTGAAAAGGCTTCTAATTTGAGTTTTCTCAACACCAAAACACACCTCAAAACTTTGAATGAGCGTATTCATTAAGGAGTGCTGGACAGTCATGGACTTTTCTCCACAGTCACCTGACCTAAACAGCAATTCGAACATTTATGGGGGGACTTGGAGACAGAGAAAGTTGAAGCATTCAGTAACATCAACAAGATGGAATATGTGATATCATGGATCATCAGATTTTACACAAACTTATGGAGTCCAACTCGGGTTGCCTGTTGATAAACTTAAAAATCTGATTCAACTTTTTCCTTTCACTCCACCTGCTGATTGTATGATTTGGGATGGAAACCTTAATTGTCCACTAGTCTCAGATTATTGGCCATCACTGTCGCTCAACTGCTTTTGATTCCCAATGCCTAACCCTAACTATCCAATGGAAATGTAATTATTTAATAGGTATTATGAGTATCATTGTCTCTGTGAAGCCTATCCAAAATCTATTTATCTATTTTAAAAAATGACCAAACCCTCTGCCATTTGGTGATATTTCTGATTTATATAGCACAATGAAAACAGCAGCAACAACCAAAAGCTGGGTCTCAGTTTCTTTTGGTGAGAGTCCGCGGTTGTGATTTGTACGGTGTGAATCCAAGTGCCAAGTGAAATGACTGGGCTGTTTATGTGCTTTATAAAAACAGGCTATATTAAAAAGTGGTTTTGCTTCCAAAAGACTTCCAGAGAAAGATTTCTAGAACTACTCACACCAATGCACATGCTAGTTAAACATCAATCACACGCACCTAGACGCATACACTCATCTCCTTATCTCATTCACCTAAAGTTGCTCATTAATTAATCTGTTTTTCTCTCCGTCCCTCTTTTCTCTTTCCCTTTCAGACTTGTTTTTGCACACACTTCTGAGCACCTCTATGGGAAACAAAGCTCTGGAGTGTCTTAATTAAACTTGGGAGTTGCGAGCAGGCTCAGCTTATTTGAGCTTCCTTTCTTAGTCCCTGAAAGAGGCAAGAGGGAATTGTTCATCACGCATTCAGAGCTGCACTTGTCCGCTGCTGATAGTGTAAGGTCCCATTAGGAGGAACGACTCGGAGTGGGTTCCAAATTAAAATCGCTGAGCCCTCTCCAAGGCGCACATCCTCCAAGTCCTCCACCCTCATTATTGCCAATATAGGAAAGTGAAAGCGAGAAGAATGCGGAGTCTTCAAAGTCCTTTTTCAAATAACACTTGTTGGTAATTAACAGAGGCTTTTTAAAAATAGAGAGCCAGTGTTGTGTGTGGGTTTGTGGAGAGGATTTTGGGTGCAGGAGCTCGAAAGAGTCACCCTCTTTGTTCTCGTTCCAATAGCTGTGATTTAGACAGCGTTTTTTTTCATTCCTCCATAGAAGATTCCACCGATTCAGACAAGATGGAGATGAGGACAACTGGTGTGGATGGAATTAATAAGAACACTACAAAGAGACTTTCTTCGCCACAGGAAAACACACTGACAAATAGATAAAAGTCATTCTCTCATTTCTCTGTATGATTGCTACACCTAAAATAGGTTAATTAGTTCTTTGGTTAGTCTTATTTCATTCATTTTTCATCTACAAACTTACATCTATGAACATGAGTAAACGGAAAAGAGCTTCTAGGTTATCATCTGCAACTCATCACAAACTAACGTGGAGATGTTCTGTAACTTAGATCGACTCGTACACTCACCAAGTGTAAAACTCACCAAGGAGGAGTTGTTGGTAATCAAATGAAACTTTTGTGTGTGAATGTAATGATGATATATGTATGTGATCACAATAGTAGGGTGAAAGGATACGATTATTGAGGAAAACTGTACAATTAATAGGAAAGGCTCACTAGTTATCCTGTTAGGCCACCTCTAGCCTGGATACAAACAGGTTCTCTATGGTATCCTGCCCACAGATGTTGCAGCTGGACCTGCAGAGTCTCATCCATCACACCAGCAGTTGAAGCAGTGTGTCGCTCCACAGCAAAGACAGGATTGAAGAGCTCATCATGAGGCTTATATACTCAAATCAACATGAGATCCCAAAAAGAACTTGGATTCATCACTAAAGACGATACGGTTTCAGTCCGTGTGAAAGGAGGTGCCACCTGTGTCTGGATGGTGGATAATGAAACTGTGGGAGCTGCTCGTGCTTGTCTGTCCGGAGCCTGTTCACCGTGTGTGTGCCCCCTCACAGAACCCCTGCTCCCAACACCTCCTAACAGCTAGGTCAGAATGGCCCAGATAGGGGAAAACTCATCAAAACGTCCATCCTACTTCACTCAGTCCAGTGATGCACCCCCTCTCAAAGTCTGTCACCAAGAGGTACACTACCCAAAAGTAGCCTCCGAGAGCCTTTTTATAGGGCAGCAGGGGAAGAAATTTTACACCCTCTTGTGGCAAGACCCAGTGTCTAATCAGACCACATCTGTAATCATTTACATATCTGCCTGAGACAGAACTGCACACCGAGTTTTGTAGCGATCTGACATTACTATCTGGGTGTGTTTTTTTTGTCAAAGTGTATATGTGCTTTATGACAATATACCTTTTCAGTTAAAGCCACTGACTTCCACACAACACCAAAGCATAACAGAAACACCCCCATGCTTAGCAGTTGGCAAAATTATTTTTTTCAAATGCTTTTCCTTGAGTCCCTCCAAGTGGGGCTTGCAATGTGAAGGTTGGATGGTGTGTTTCCTGTGATGGACTGTTGCCTTGTCCATGGAGTCTGACTTATTTAAGTATACACTGGTGCCTCGGTTCTTGTTGTTAATTCGTTCCAGAAGACTTGTCGAGAACCAAAAAACTACCAGTACCTAGAAAATTGTTCCCATAAGGAATAATGTAAATTGAATGAATCCGTTTTCCAGCCTGATGAGCATCAACAACTCTTTTTCTGAGATCCTGAAAAATCTCCTTTGTTCTTGCCATGATACACTTCCACAAACGTGCTGTGAAGAGCAGACTTTGATAGATCCCTGTTCTTTAAATAAAACAGGTGCCCACTCACACCTGATTGGCGTTCCATTGATTGAAAACACCTGACTATAATTTAACCTTCAAATTAACTGCTAATCCTACAGGTTCACATACTTTGCTACTCACTAATATGTAATATTGGATCGTTTTCCTCAATAAATAAATGATCAAGTATAATATTTTTGTCTCATTTGTTTAACTGGGTTCTCTTTAGAAATATAGAAAATTCTAAAGGGTTCACTTTCAAGCACCACTGTAAATGTATATAATAGAAGATAATAGAAAATCCTAATAATAATAATCCAGTTATGGGCTTATTTTCCTAAAACAGAATTCACTTGATGCTAGTCCATCACACATTTCCAGCAGCTGGATCTAACCACTGAACCATCAGAGCTGAGTCTGCATTATACCATCCCCTTTACATTCATCACTTTAATGCATGTATATTAAACTCTTCATGCAAATGAAGTGTTCCTCATTATTGTAAATGTGAGACTGCATCTCTTACCATGCCACTGGTTCTAGCTTTCTGTCCCCCTCCAAAAAAGTAACAATCATTTGGATGACAATGGAGAGCCGTGCTGGTGGTGGCGGCCCGCGGCGTGAATGAGAGAAATCACATTTTGTGGGGGCATTACAGAATAATTACACATATGGCCGGATTGGCGGCATTCACGCTCCCTGACAATATTTTAAGGATTAAAGATGTTGGCGCGGCTCTCTGCCAGGGGCCGGGTTCTTTGACGCATTCAAATGCAAAAGGCCAGGAACAGGCGGGGGCAGCTCCGTCTGTCTACACGGCCCGTACCCGTTTGGGAAGAGCGTTTCATCCAGCAGACATCAAGCACTTAATACCAGAGCTATTCTCACACATAAAGCAGTTAACAAAGACACACAGGCTCTTTGGTGTAAAAGTAATTATCTCTGAGCTAAGAGAAGCACTTCTCTCAGTCCAAACCTTCTGTCAGCTGTAACAGGTAGCAGCTTCTCCCCACGGCAAATAAAAACATAATCCGGAAAGTTGCATGCATGACATGGAACAATCTGATTTGAAATTCTTGTTGAATATGAAAGCGGTGCATTAGGACTGGATTTAAAACTGTCTAAAGGAAACGTTAACAGATTAGCAGCCTTATACAAAAGTTCAGGCAAGACATTGTGTATATTATATGTCATTTCACAATACCAGCACTACACTACCTCTGCAGGGAGCGAACTTAAACATGACAAGTTTACAAACTAAAAACATACAATTATCTCATTCTTCATGAGACAAGGCACCTGATGTGGATCATCTACAGTGGTGCTTGAAAGTTTGTAAACCTTTTAGAATTTCTGCATAAATATGACCTAAAACATCATCAGATTTTCACACAAGTCCTAAAAGTAGATAAAGAGAACCCAGTTAAACAAATGAGATAAAAATATTGTACTTGGTAATTTATTTATTGAGGAAAATGATCCAATATTACATATTAGTGAGTGGCAAAAGTATGTGACCCTTTGCTTTCAGTATCTGGTGTGACCCCTCCTGTGCAGCAATAACTGCAGCTAAACGTTTCCTGTAGCTGTTGATCAGTCCTGCACACCGGCTTGGAGGAATTTTAGCCCATTCCTCCGTACAGAACAGCTTCAGCTCTGGGATGTTGGTGGGTTTCCTCACATTAGCACATTAGTTCAGGACAAGGTCAGGACTTTGACTTGTCCATTACAAAACATGAACTTTATTCTTCTTTAACCATTCTTTGGTGGAACGGATTGTGTGCTTAGGGTGGTTGTCTTGCTGCATGACCCACCTTCTCTTGAGATTCAGTTCATGGACAGATGTCCTGACATTTTCCTTTAGAATTCTCTGTTATCATGCAGAATTCATTGTTCCATCAATGATGGCAAGCTGTCCTGCCCAGATGCAGCAAAACAGGCCCAAACCATGACACTACCACCACCATGTTTCACAGATGGGATAAGGTTCTTATGCTGGAATGCAGTGTTTTCCTTTCTCCAAACATAACGCTTTTCTTTTTTGGTCTCATCCATCCACAAAACATTCTTCCAATAGCCTTCTGGCTCGTCCACGTGATCTTTAGCAAACTGCAAGACGAGCAGCAATGTTCTTTTTGGAGAGCAGTGGCTTTCTCCTTGCAACCCTGCAATGCACACCATTGTTGTTCAGTGTTCTTCTGATGGTGGACTCATGAACATTAACATTAGCCAATGTGAGAGAGGCCTTTGGTTGCTTAGAAGTTACCCTGGGGGTCCTTTGTGACCTCACCAACTATTACACACCTTTTGCTCTTGGAGTGATCTTTGTTGGTCGGTCACTCCTGGGAAGGGTAACAATGGTCTTGAATTTCCTCCACTTTGTACACAATCTGTCTGACTGTGGATTGGTGGAGGCCAAAACTCTTTAGAGATGTTTTGTAACCTTTTCCAGCCTGATGAGCATCAACGACTCTTTTTTCTGAGGTCCCAAAAATCTCCCTTTGTTCGTGCCATGATACACTTCCACAAACATGTTGCTGTGAAGAGCAGACTTTGAAAGATCCCTGTTACTTTAAATAAAAACAGGGTGCCCACTCACACCTGACTGGCATCCCATTGATTGAAACACCTGACTCTAATTTTCACCTTCAAATTAACTGCTAATCTAGAGGCTCACATTTTTTTACTTTTGGCCACTCACTAATATGTAATATTGGATCATTTTCCTCAATAAATAAATGACCAAGTATAATATTTTTTTATCTCATTTGTTTAACTGGGTTCTCTTTATCTACTTTTAGAACTTGTGTGAAAAATCTGATGATGTTTTGGTTCATGTTTATGCAGAAAATAAAAAATTATGAAGGGTCTCATAAAACTTTCAAGCACCACTGTAATATCCTAGTCCACCATCACAGGGACTTGGGTTCAAATCCAGGGGACGCTGTCAGGGATTTGGGTCCATGAAAAGAATTACACTGGACCCCACCAAAATAAAAATGATCTAATGCATTTCCTGGGGCCTCTGTCAGTCACAGGTCCATAGAATGATCCCCTGCCTACTCAGCCCTTACATGGACTGATGTCCTGTCTATGGTGAGCTTACACCTGTGCCCCGTGTTCTCTGGGGAATGATGCCAGAACTCCTGTGACTGTTTAGTCAAAGAAATACAGATTCATATATAAACGATATATCTTCACACACACATGTTGTAGCCTTCAAATCATAAAAAGAACCTGACCTAAACTAAATAAGTGCATCAAAACATTAACATTAAAGAAGAAACTTTGACAGGATTAAGGAATACTGACATGTTTTTTTTTTATCTGATAATAAATGAATTGACATATTCTTGTTCTATCTATGGTTCTTTTGATTGCTGTTTTTCTGAAATTTAACTCCGAGTAACAACTGGACTAATAATTCCCCTTCAGGGTTTTTGAGTAGCAGATTTTAACTTTGACTATTCTACCGACCTCTGAAAGAGACCAAGTTGAACAAATATTGTATTTTCATTTGGGAACAAAGCATCCCTTTCTATCTTCCACTGGTTTTGTGGTACCTTCATTCTTCTCTTGTTCCATCCTGCCTGCGTTTCGGCCATGAAATTCCCTTTTTGTTGATGTTTGGCCATGGACATTTAGAAGTATTCACTCCAACTAGAGGCATGAAAAATTGATGAAATTACAGTCTGTTGGGTGAAAGGGCCCGAGCGGGTGCTGGACAAAAGACCACGAGGGTCCGATTGGTGGCGCGCTAACAGGTGAAGTGCTGCGATGTGTGCCGGTGGCACGTGAATGTGTCCGGACAACAGGCCTCCTGCTGGGAGGCCATAAAGAGAGGGCACGCACCATCAGCGTGGATAGACCAGCTGAAACGAGCGCTGCCTTTCAACCCTCGCTAACCTTTGGACTTCTTCAAGTGTTTCAGATACGCCATGTTTGAGCAAAGTATGGACCGGCCAATGGGAGGCCATGGGCCTGCCCGGACGCTTTCTTTGGGGCAGACCCATGTTTCCAAATGGGCCTAACACACCAAAAAGCGTGCGGTTCTTCAGGAAATATGTGTGGCTTCCTCCTTTTCAATGTTCGCTATTTTGTGCGAGTGGGTGTGTGTGACTGCGGTGCTTGTGAAATTCTGGAACAAAGCTGATCTGAGGCTGAGTAAGGCTGAATGGAGGCAGGTTAAGCGTGCGACTCAAATCTGGGGCTAGTCACGGCAAATACGCTACGGTTCTCAAACCAAAGAGCAAACGTAGGTGAGGAAAAAATAGTGATGGTCTTCTTTATCTGTACGTTCAGAAATAATTCCAGCTAACATCTAAAACCGTCGTTTGGTTTGTCCAGGGGAGCGATTAAGGATTTGTACAAGAAATCATATTGATGACTTTCAAATTTACACTTTAGTTTGTCCATATTTGTGACATGTTAAGAATTCTATGTGGAAGTTTGCAACAGAAAAAGTAGAAACCCCCTAGGAAGACAAACTGAAAAACAAAGAATAGTCTGAAAGAAATTTTTTGTCTATTTTGTAGAAGACTTGAGACAAAAGTTCTACTTTCACATAGGTTTTACAAACAAATAAATACTAATCTCCTGGCACGTCAGCATTAGATTGTATTAGGAAGTATAGGAACACTACAATGGTTGCACAAGCGTCTTTAGTTATAAGGAAGAATCAAATGGACTTAGATGTCTTCCTCTCTTTTGTGGAAGGAGATATGACAGGCAGCGGTCGGCTAGCAGTGGTCAGCGGCTAGCAATGGTTACATCATTGTGCCATTCCAACAGGGCATGTAGCTTCACAGGAGACAATGAAAATGATGCCAAAAATAATTGATCAAAAAGGAACAACTTTGTTCTTGAAATATTATGATTTTATTTTGAAACATTACGACCTTTTCTTGGAATATTATGACTTTATTCTAAATATATTACAACTTTTTTCTTGAAATATTATGACTTTATTTTAGAAATATTATGGCTTTTTTCTCAAAATTTAATTTAATTCTCAAAATATTATGACCTTTCTTGAAATATTGCGGCTTTATTCTCAAAATATTATGACCTTTCTTGAAATATTGCGGCTTTATTCTCAAAATATTATGACTTTTATTTTTAATATCATGAATTTATTTTAGAAATATTATTACTTAATTCTCAAAATATGTCTTTTCATGAAGTATCGTGATTTTATTCTCAAAATATTATGACTTAATAATATGACTATTTTAGAAGTATTACGACTTTTTTCTTGGGATATTATGACTTTATTCTCAAAATATTTTGGCTTTATTTTAAAAATATTTTGACAGTTTATTCGCAAAATATTACTACTTTTTCTCAAAATTACGCTTCTTTTCTCAACATATTACAACTTTATTCTCAAAAGATTATGGCTTTTTTTCTAGAAATACTATGACTTTATTTTTGAAATATTGTGAGTTTATTCTCAAAATCCAGTTATATCCGGATCATATTCACAGCACAAGCTCCAAACCCAGTGACTGATCACTCTTACTAGTTTTTCTGATTCTGTTCCATCCGTGTTGAGTGAACCCATGGACAAGTCCCCACTCACCTGATTAAACCCCTTAGCCTTTATCACAGAGCCCATTTTTGCAGTACACGTCACCCCAATAGAGAACGTATGAGGATGAAGAATGAGTGTCCTGCACCAGTGAGGGTTTCTGCCAAACCCTGGTCTGACCTCTGACCTCCATGAATACAGCAAAATCTTGAAAGTTTTTAATCTTTGTATCGCGTTCGGCTATGTGGGGGAACAGGAGGGAGGGAGAGAGGTCTTCCTATTTAACAGCTTCCCCCCATCAAGTCTTTTGTTGTGTCAGCCGCTAATAGTCTTTAGATTCACCTCTCTGGCAGTGAGGGTTATAGACTGCTCAAAGACTCCCCTATTGTCACCCGTCTTCAGAATGATAAGGGTGCAAAAGGGGAAGCGGGTCAGTCGCCAAAAGAGGGAACGTTGGAGTCTGCGGCGGACGCGGAACACTTACCTGGTAACTGCTCTGTCATGATGCGTCTCGAGCACCATGTTTTATTCAGAATCGGATTTTAGCATCCAGGACGGAGAAGGGCCCATAAAAATGTTGGGAGAGTCATTGGGAGCCCCCTTTCACCCTTTGTGAGCAGGACCCCTCCTCATCTGAAGGAGGAATGATTTCATGAGTGACTGAGAATGAAAAACGGCCCTCGAGATGGTCACTCGAGAATCCGAGGCTCCGTTTCTGTGACTCTCTCTCTTTGAGCTGTAACACCTACATTGTATGCAGAGGGCTAGAAAGCAGTGAATGGCCTCAAAAAGAAAAAAAACCCCTTTCACATCAAGGCAGCTGGGCAGGCCGAGCGTTCACGACGGCCTCTTTACTCATGGATGGGTTTTGTGCAAAGCTTGATTCTCTATTCTCTCACTTAAGACGGCCTATAAATTCATCGTACAGAGACGGCGTTGGGCCTGTGGCATTTTCTCGGCTCTGGCCGTGGTCAAGCCGGGGTAAAGTTTTTTGACCGTTCCTTTGGGTCGACTTCACCTCGGCTTTCGTCAGGATCTCTGACAGAGCTCTGAATAAATAGTAGTAGGCTTTGAAAGGGGCTCTTGAGAACGTATCCTAGAGTTCAATAGGTCCTGCTGGAATCTGTGAGACCTCGCTGGCCTCATTCTTGACCATCAGTGGACAGGAGAACATCACACTAAGTCCAGAGTGGCTGTTCACTTCATGAAGTCCCTGAAAAGGACTGAAGTTCCTTTATTTCTATTCTTTCTCTTTTACTTGCCTTCACTTTTAAAGCATTGTGCATCACTCGACTATGTGAGCACTCTTTTATCCGCTCGATATTTATCCTCTTAGAGGAAATGCAAAAATGCAAGATTAGGTGTTTGGATGACCTGGCTGCATATGATGTGCACAGATTCAAACCATGGATTCATTTCATAATAATGGAGTTATACAAATTTTGTTGGAAAATATCGTCTTAAAAAAAATGGATTATGAGACAGAAATTCTCGCTATTCAATTAATCTCTGGCTGGCATGTTCTAACACAACCCTGATAGAAAATGACTGATGGCCCAGCTCTGGGCCTGCACTGCCTGGCAGAAGTAGTGGGGGTGGCACAGTGGCACAAGAGGTTAGCGCATTTCGCCTCACAGCTCCAGAGATCCTCCGGTTCTATTCCGACCTCGGACTCTGTGTCTGTGTCCATGTGTGTTTACTCTTGGCACTCCGGTTTCCTCTCACATTTCAAAGACATGATGGTTCCCAACCTGCGGTCCGCACCCCCCTCAGGGGCACACCAAACGTCACAGGGAGTGCGCAAGGCTTTGTCTGCTCTGAGGTGCTCTGAGTTTGTCAACATACAATTTGCACATGTAAAACAAAATTAAAATAACACAGCCACTGGGAAAAAAAATCTGCAAATAAAGCTACTTAAAAATGAGCCAATGTAGAAAAAGCTATCATATATGCTAATTTGTTCTGTGTGTGTGTGTGGGCTGGGGTGGTCTTGCAGCTTTTCTTAGGTACTCATGGGGGGGCACCAAGGTAAAAAGCATGGTTACCACTGCATTAGGTTAATTGTTTGCTCTAAATTGGCCTAGTGTGAACGTGACTGGCTAGTATCGTTGTTAGCTTGCCCCTGTTGTGAATACCCATTGATGCTGATGAGACGTTAAATAAACAAATAAAACAATCAAACCTTGACCTTGGAACAAATTTGGCCCAAAATTCAAATCCTGCACAAACGTTACCCATGTTAGACAGCGCCACATGTGACCCAGAGTCTGAATATTGTGATGAACCTTTATTGTGCTTAGCAAAAGTTGGATCAAATTTGGCCCACAAAACACACAATACACTTGTCATTGCCATAACTGATCATAAGTGCCGTAACTGAGTCATTTTTGGCCCAGAAATGTCTGCGATCTGGGAAAAGCAATTAACACAGTCAAGAGTGATGGAATGTTGTCTGTACTTAAGAAAACTTGACTGAAAACTCACAACAGTGGCTGTTGACATATGTTAATCAGTATGTTACATGTCATAATTAGGTTTCATCACTGCACTTGTTGTCTAAGCTTTCCTTTCATTTACAGTGGTGCTTGAAAGTTTGTGAACCCTTTAGAATTTTCTATATTTCAGCATAAATATGACCTAAAACATCATCAGATTTTCACACAAGTCCTAAAAGTAAATAAAGAGAACCCAGTTAAACAAATGAGACAAAAATATTAGACTTGGTCATTTATTTATAGAGGAAAATGATCCAATATAAGGTGAAATTAGAGTCAGGTGTTTTCAATCAATGGGATGACAGTCAGGTGTGAGTGGGCACCCTGTTTTGTTTAAAGAACAGGGATCTATCATAGTCTGCTCTTCACAACATGTTTGTGGAAGTGCATCATGGCACGAACAAAGGAGATTTCTCAGGATCTCAGAAAAAGAGTTGTTGATGCTCATCAGACTGGTAAAGGTTACAAAACCATCTCTAAAGAGTTTGGACTCCACCAATCCACAGTCAGACAGATTGTGTACAAATGGAGGAAATTAAAGACCATTGTTACTCTTCCCAGGAGTGGCCGACCAACAAAGATCACTCCAAGATCAAGGCAACTGAAGGCCTCTCTCACATTGGCTAATGTTAATGTTATGAGTCCACCATCAGAAGAACACTGAACAACAATGATGTGCATGGCAGGGTTGCAAAGGAGAAAGCCACTGCTCTCCAGAAAGAACATTGCTGCTCGTCTGCAGTTTGCTAAAGATCATGTGGACGAGCCAAAAGGCTATTGGAAGAATGTTTTTTGTGGACAGATGAGACACAAAATAGAAACTTTTTGGTTTAAAAGAAAAGCGTTATGTTTGGAGAAAGGAAAACACTGCATTCCAGCATAAGAACCTTATCCCATCTGTGAAACATGGTGGTGGTAGTATCATGGTTTTGGGCCTGTTTTGCTGCATCTGGGCCAGGACGGCTTTCCATCATTGATGGGAACAATGAATTCTGATTTGATATCAGAGATTCTAAAGGAAAATGTCAGACCATCTGTCCATGAACTGAATCCCAAGAGAAGGTGGGTCATGCAGAAGCGACGACCCTAATTGCTGCGACGCTAGATAATGTGAGGAAACCCACCAACATCCCAGAGCTGAAGCTGTTCTCTGTACGGAGGACTGGGCTGGCTAAAATTCCTCCAAGCCGGTGGCAGGACTGATCAACAGTTACAGGAAACGTTTAGTTGCAGTTATTGCTGCACGGGGGGGGGGGGGGGGGGGGTCACACCAAATACTGAAAGCAAAGGGTCACATACTTTTGCCACTCACTAATATGTAATAGTGGATCATTTTCCTCAATAAATAAATGGCCAAGTAAAATATTTTTGTCTCATTTGTTTAACTGGGTTCTCTTTATCTACTGTTAATACTTGTGTGAAAATCTGATGATGTTTGGGACAGGGCCAATTTATGGCTAGTAATTTAAAAAAACAAAATAATAGTGTGATTTCAAACAGGTGGTTATAGTCATGATTTGGTACCAAAGCAGTATCCATGAAAAGCTGAGTCTTTGAGGAGCAAAGGTGGGCTGAGGATCTCCAGTTTATCAACACATGCGTGAGAAAATTATTGAAATGTTTAAAAACAATATTCCTCAAAGAAAGATTGGAAGGGATTTGCATATTTCTTCCTCTACAGTTCATAATGTCAGTAAAAGAATCTGGAGGAAGACAGTGATGAAATGAAGCTGACCAGACAAAACGTGAAACATCTTGAGTTCAAGTCAAGTCAAAGAAAATGTAAGGAACACTATTTTTATTTAGTTTTTTATTTACTTTTTTAAATTTAATTTCCATACCCGTTCTAACGTTTTCTGATTTGAGGTTGTAAAAATTCTTGCTTATGCTAAACATACTACTGAAGAATGTTAAAGTATTCCTTCCATTGCTTCCATCCCATTCTCCCCTAATACACAGGACACGATTAAAGTCATATCTGCACCTGTTGCGCTCTCTCTTTTCAGCCTCTTGAGGAAATATTGCTTGCAGAGATTAACATTAATCTTTCCTGCACACACAGGCATGGTGAAGTGGCTGCACCTTTTGATGTGTGGACGAAACAAGGCTTTGGGGAGCACACCGGCTTGTTAGCACACTTTCCCCAGAGATGAAGGGGTAGGAGGCCAATATCATGGTCCTCTACAGGAAGTGTATGAAAGCAGAGCACGGTGGGCATTCCCCCTGGCTTCTGCATTATCCTAGCTGAGATCCAAGAGGCAGAGATCCCCTGCCGGTAACGGCCCATGGCTTTCAACCTTGTCTCGCACAACACACGGGGAGATTAGGATTAATGTGAGGTCTGACCTGCTGATATTAACACCGCTTCCTGAGCTCGACTGGAGAAGCCATGCAGTCGACTCTGAACAGGATGGTGGGAGAGCCTACATCATGGATTAGACCCAAAGAAGGGAGTCAGCTTTAAAGGACTGTCAACTGTGGAACAAGATACTGAGCTATCTGCCATCTGTTTGAGGAAAACTACAAGTCTTATAGCGTTAACATCTAATGTGTAGCTCAGTGGATAAGCTGTATCAGTGATGGTGACTTCCATGATTATCCTTGAATCTCCACCATAGTCAGGAAAATCTAGATAAATCTAGAGTGGTCATCATCATCTACAGCAGACAATTCTTAGTCTTTGGGAAGCAAGGATGGGCAGAGGATCTCCAGTTTATCAACAAATTATTAAACTGTTATGCTTTTAAAGAAAAGTTGGAAGGGATTTACATATTTCTTCCTATACAGTGCATAATATCATTAAATGATTCAAGGAATCTGGAGGAATTTCAGTCCATAAAGCGTAAGGGCACAAGCCTAAACTGAAGAGATGTGATCTCCGCTCCCTCAGACGGCACTGCATCAAGAACCACACTGCATCATTCATCAATAGCTGATAGAACCACATGGACAAGGGATTACTCTATCAAACCTTTATCAAGCTCTACAATACAGAGTTACATTCACAAATGCCTCTTAAAACGTTACTGTGCAAAAAGCAAGCTTCATGTTAACCATTTCCAGAAACGGCGTCGACCTCTCTGGGTTCTGGGATGGACCATCACACAGTGGAAACATGTATTGTGGCAGACCAATCAGTATTCCAGATATGTTTTGGAGGAAATGGACGAAGTGTGCTTCGGACCAAAGACAAAAAGAAAAGGATCATCCAGACTGTTATCAGGAACAAGTTCAAAAGCCAGGCTCTATCATGGTATGGGGTCGGGTCAGAGCTCTCGGTAAAGGTCATTTCCACTTCTGTGATGCAGCATTAATGCAGAAAAGTACACTGAGATTTTAGAGCAACATAAGCTGCCTGTAGAACGACATCTTTTCCAGGGACGGCCATGCATTTCTCAACAAGACAATGCAAGACAAGTCAAATCAGAAAAAGTTAGGACTGAAGTAAGGAAATCCCTTCCAGTATTTCTTTGAGGAACATTGTTTTAAAGCGTTTAAATAATTTTCTCACACATGTTGATAAACTGGAGATCCTCTGCACATCTTTACACCTCAAAGACACTTTTGTGGATACTGCTTTTGCACCAAATCATGATTATAATCACATCATTATTTTTTTAACGTCATTACTAGCTTTCAATTGTCCCCATCTCACGTTTATAGAATGTGTTGCAGGCCTGAAATGCAGGAATGCATGTTTCTTAACAAATGAAATGAATTGTCCAGAAAAAGCTGAAATATCTTGTGATCATACTGTCTGCAATGAAATACAAGTCAAAGTAAATGTAAATATATCAGTAATCTTTTTCTGATTTGGGGTCAAATGTCCCTTTTTTTGCCTTTGTTCCTTCCACTGGCTCACCTGTGAGGCCTTTATTAACCAGCCTTGAGATACAGGTACATCTCAAGACTCAAGACAGACTGAAGCTGAGACTCTAGACTCTTCCCTTTTCCAGCAGCCAGTGGGTGGATTGAACTTTTTTCTGGATGTTTCTCATGGTTGTCCAGACAACTGCGTGCCTAATTTCATTTGAGGGCTCACCTCTTCACTCAATATGGAGTTAACACCAAACACTAATGCATTATGGGTGTTTATTGACGGATTATCACTGCGGTCTGTTATCTGATCTATATTTAAGACGTTAGATGTGGGATTCAATGGGGATTAGCTCTAATAAATTGGTATTAAAGCACCTGGGTGGCACAGTGGTCTAACGCACAAGCCCACCTTCAAGATCACCCAGGTTTGGGTCCTTCCAGGGTGCCTTCTGGCCAGGTTACATCAAAGCACAAATGACTGTGTCTGAGGGAGTGGAGGCTGGTCGGGCAATTCAGAGAATTCTTACGCCTGTACCCTGTGTTCTCCAGGACAGTCGCGGAAACAGCCTGACCAATGGACAAGTGGAGATAAAATATGGAAAAAATCTGTATTGATATTTTAGATATGGGGAGTTTGCGTCTTCTGCTTCTTGTTGTAGTGTGCTTCTTCTGTTTTGCACCCATTTCCCACGCTGGGAACATCGGGGCTCCTTTGGCCTGCTTGTGCTACCAAAACCCAGTCCCCTGAACTCAAGGGAATTCAGAAGATAGAAACCCTTAGCAAGCCTGAGACTGGGATTGATTTTTTTAAACAAAAAACTACATTCTAACATAACTTTGGACTCTCATTCCCACACTTGAGAAGGAGTTGACTTTTGGGGTAGGGGAAACACTGTGACTAACAGAGTATACGTTGATCATACCATTTGCTAGGCAAGTGGGGGACGTTGTATGTTTCAATCTTTACTTTGGGTGGAAACCTTTGTGGAAAATATGAAGACTTTCACCTCATTTTAGTTCAGTTATGAATTCTTCTTTAAAAGAGCTGAAGATCACATGCCAAGGGAGCATTATTGCATCATAAAATATACGAGCCAATCATGTTTCAGTATGCAAATACAAACCATGCCAATGAAGTGAAACAGCACATGAAACTTAGTTGAAGCTTAATTCTGTGACACAGGACGTTGAACGGACATTACCATAGTCACATAGTCTTGCTACTGTAATGTAAATATAAAGGGTATTTTATACAAACAACACTTAATGCGCCAGAGATACCACTAAAAACACGAGTATAACACTACAATCTAACACATCATTTGAAGTCTACCCTGTTCTACAAATCACTCCCTCCAGGAAATACCATTCAATTACAAGCACACATTAACAATCACACACTGTAGAACCAAAATACAAACATGCATAAAGGAATATAAAGATAAATAAAATAACCTTGCTGGTTTGCACACAACCAGAAGGAATGAGTCCACTTGAAGAAACACTCATTTCCGGTACAGGTAAAGCAGCATCACCTTTTAAACACTTTAAACCTGAAGTAGGTAAATGCAGAACATTAATATTAGTAGAAACTCACAGCAGTCACATGACTGACACTCAGCAGTTCTAGGTATACTGTATGTAGGTGAAGCAGCACATGCTTAAGCGTTAAGCTAGTGCTGGGCGATTTGACCACATATCAGTATCACGATTAATCGAACATTTTACCTCCATTATGATTAATGAAGTGTTTTTTGCCCTTTGTTCACTGACAACGTTTGTACTGTAAATGTGTTCCTCTTTTAAAGCTGGGACATTTGTTTCCTATTAGTGTGCATATTGTTATGGTTTTAAATTCCCAGGAGAAGGAAACACAGATGAACTATTTATGGTAATTTTGAAATGGGTCACATTTATAAAAAGTAGAAAATAAATGACTTGCATTTATTACAGACATAAGACATTTTAAAAAATGCCATGTGAAAAGTAGAAAATAAGTTGTAAACAAATATTTTAAATATTACCATGTGCAATTTTCACAAGGTTTTTAAACCCACTGAGCTCCTCCGTAGCTATGGGAGCCATACAGTGGGGAAAAAAAAGTATTTAGCCAGCCACTCACTGTGCATGTTCTCCTACTTAGAAAGATGAGAGAGGTCTGTAATTTTTATCATAGCTACACTTCAACTATGAGAGACAGAATGAGGAAAAAAATACAGGAAATCACGTTGCAGGATTTTTAAAGAATTTAATTGTAAATGATGGTGGAAAATAAGTATTTGGTCAATAACAAAAGTTAACAAAAGTTCAGCTCAATACTTTGTTACTTCGTAACATAACCTGACAGAGGTCATGTCAAATGTTTCCTGTAAGTCTCCTCTAGAGCACTGATGTTTTGGGGCAACACGGACTTTCAACTCCCTCCACAAATTTTCAACAAAGTTTATTTATTCACACCAACCTGCTTGCCTATTGTAGAGTCGCTCTTCCCAGCCTGGTGCAGGTCTACAATTTTCTTCCTGGTGTCCTTCGACAGCTCTTTGGTCTTGGCCATGGTTGAGTTTGGAGTCTGACTGTTTGAGGCTGTGGACAGGTGTCTTTCTTGCTTGTTTGTGGGTGACCAAATACTTATTTTCCAGCATTATTTACAATTAAATTCTTAAAAATCCTACAATGTGATTTCCTGGATTTCTTTTCTCATTTTGTCTCTCATAGTTGAAGTGTAGCTATGATGGAAATCACAGACCTCTCTCAGCTTTCTAAGTCAGAGAACTTGCACAATCAGTGGCTGACTAAATACTTTTTTGCCCTACTGTAAGTGTTGAGAGAGATTGGTGCCACTACTGTGGCACTGAAACTTTTTCTGCAGTGTTTACATCTTAGTTCTTTTTGTTAAGCGTCATCTTCTCAAAACCAAAATAACCAACATGGGCAAGTTATGTAACACTGGGATATAGTGGTTAAGGTACTGGACTATGGACCAGAAGATCCAGGGTTCAAATCCCACCTCTGCTAAACTGCCACTGGTGGGTCCTTGAGCAAGACCATTAATCCATAATTGCTTGGATTGTAAGGTTGTATCAGTTGTAAGTTGCTCTGGATAAGAGCGTCTGCTAAATGCTGTAAATATAAAATGGAAAATTATGTCGGTTAAAGGTTCTGAAGGTTGGTTTTGATTAACTTCCAATTAACTGCCCAGTCCTATGTTAAGCAGAGTATAAACTTTTCCATTTTATGTCTCCGCTTGTGTCCGTGTCCTTCACAGAACATTATTGAATTATTGTAAAGTAAATCAACATTCATGAGAAGAAATAAAATAAAAAAATATGTAAACAAAACAACAAAGTATGACGTAAATAATATTTATGAAAGTGGAAATACATGTTAAACCATTTTTAATCTGACCAGCTGTTTATGGCTCCAACATCCAGAGTTAAAAGCTCTGTACATTTGTTTCACAGCAGAAGTTACCAAAATTTCCATATTAATAAAATCATGGGTTTATTGATGAGTGTGTTTTTTCTGTTTTATATTTTTATCAAACTGCGATATCGAGCAATGTATTGTTTATAACAAGTTTGGGTGGCTTTAAGTAGCTCAATACAATCCATATAAATGTGCAACAATGAATACGAGTGCTTCCTGGAATCAGAATAGAGTCATGAATGAAACTCGGCCTGTAAGAGAGTTTGGAAATAGCGAACAAAGCTTAATAATGTGGGCTGTCTGTGAAATGGCATCGCGTGACAGTTCAAATCATTAAAGGCCAATTACACTGCCATAGCGCATTTAGTGCTGCTCCTTCAGCGGCGAAAGAGCTAAATGTTATTGTGTGGCTTCTTTCTTCCCCCTGTTTGCTTATCCCTGTGAGAAAAGTCATTTACTTCCCACTTTTGCTAACATATAGCCTCTGAGAAAATGAAGGCACACAAAATGGACACAACCACGCTGCTCACGGCCAACGCTTAGAGCCTGAAAAGGCAAAACTTTGTCGCTGTTATGCTAATACAGCGGCGATCTGTAAATGCTCGAGTGAGAATTTTATTTGAATTAAATGAGGCTTTGGCTTTCCGCGCCAATGAATAGGCCCTCAATGGCCGATCCGCGCGCCGCGACCACGCTTATTATGGCCCTGACGAAATGTGAACTGACACAAATGCCGCCGCTCGCTCACAATCCGATTACTCGGCTAAAAACGCCTCAATGCAGGCCAAGCCACCGGGCGCTAGCGTCCCCCATTCATGCACGCGGAGAACAAGCCCGGCTCCTCCTCGCCAACGCCGACGCCCCGGGCCTCGACTCGAACCCACGCTCAACCCATCAGCCATCAATGGCAGCCTTTCGACAAGGTGCTGTTCCCCCGGCTCAGGTCTAAAACAAAGCCCGAGATTGTGCTGATGGGCCTAAACAGGTTTAAATAGGGAAGCTTTCCTTCCAAAAAAAAAAGGACGCACTTTTGTGTGGATGGGATCCGCATTGAGTGCCTTTCTAAAACGCTTCCCTATTAAAAAAAGAAGAATAGGCCAGGTTAGCCAGACCCGGGTTTCGTTTCATTCCGTTAAGAGCAGGCCTTTAATTTAAAGCAGCGTTGACAACCACAAAGATGGCTTCCATTATGGCACTGCGTGGCAACGCTTTGGCTTCCCCACGACACCATTTAACTGCAGACATTTACATGGCTTCTCTTTCTTTCCCTTCCACCAGTGCCAGGACTCGCCAGGTGGCGGCCGCTTGGACAGAAGACTGGATGAGGTCCAGCCTGTCAGGCTCTCAAAAGGGGACAAAAATGCAGAGCTTCCATGACCAACGTCTTCTAACCTGAACACATTCTTTTCATGAGGACACAGTTTTGAATAGATCATATTCATTTTGGTTTTGTTTGTTTTGTTCACATCATGATTGGCACTTATCCCTTAGATCCCAACCTGGGGTCCGGGACACCCTCAGGGGGGCGCCAAACATCACAAAGAGTGTGTGAGAGTATCTGCTCCGAGGTGCTCTGAGTTTGTCAAAAGGCAATATTTTATATGTTTCATACAATTTAAATAACACATTTACTGGAAAAGATCTGTATATAAAATAACTTATGCTCATTTGGACTTCGGGCCCATCAGGATTTAACCTCGTTGCAGGTGATCTGCGAATGTTTTTCCTCTTGCAATATAAAACAACTTTACACAAATGAAGTAATACTTCACGCCCATCTGTCCCATCTGTACTATTTATAAAACCCGAAAGGCTGGTAAATGGAAAAAGTCTTTTATTTTATCCAAAAGGCAAAGTCAGTTCAGAAGAGCAAAGGGGGAGTGCACATGATGGGCTGAGGACGTGTCTTATTTGCATTTCCTTAGATTCTGGCTTTCTTCATGAGGGCACAAATGCAGGCATTTCTAATGGCAAGCAAATTATTATTCACCCTGCACTTTAAGGATATAAGGAACTGCAGCAACGTTCCAGTATTTGATCTCCGAAAGCATTTAGAAATGCTGAATGTGAGTGAAGGTCTATTATTTAGTCAATCTCACAAAGGTCTTAAATGCATTATCAACTCCCTGCATTGTGCCTTTCAGATTAAGACTAAGCCTACGATTCAGTTCTCATCATTTGCATTTTCATTATAGACTGCGGTCACAAGGATGGATGGATATTACCAGAGACGCGTACTACAGCTTTACGCAGCTTCAAATATGATATAGAATATATAAAACACAAAGAAAACACAGCCTGTCTCAGTGCAGTGTCTCACCTTTCCAGGTGATCCACCGTGTTTTGTAAGGTCTCATACAATTACTAGCTTCAGTATTATTATTAATATTATTATTATTAATATTATTATTATTATCTCCCTTTTCTCCCAGCAGACCTTGTGTTAACTTCTTGAACATTTGACCCGGGGTGCCCAAATTTTTGTTCAAGACTGTGCCATGCTGTGAGGTTGGCAGAAGAAGCGAGCTGCAGAGGAACAGGTGCAGCAGAGTGAACCAGTCTCTCTCTCTCTCTCTCTCTCTCTCTCTCTCTCTCTCTCTCTCTGGCTTGTGTAATGTTAAGCTAATGTGGATTTAATGGGTGTCAGAGCTATGCTTAGCGTGTTAAACCCAGTCACTACTCCACGGCAAATATGTTTATTATAATTATTATTATTATTATTATTATTAATAATAATAATAATAATAATAATAATAATAACATTAATAATATTAATAATAATAAATTAATAAAAATTAATTTATTTATTGAATTTATTTATTTATTAAATTAATAAAAATATTGTTATTATTGTTGTTGTTGTTATGCAATTTCGTTATACCTTTGGTATGATGACAAAAAAAATTCTATTCTATTCTATTCTGTTATTAATACTACTACCACTAATAATAATAGTAATAATAAAAAAATATATAATTGAAAATAATAATAATAATAAATAAATAAATAAATAAATAAATAAATAAATAATAATAATAATAATAATAATAATTCTGTTTACATTATTGCTTTTTTTTTTTACTTGATCTCAAAACGTTTACTCAACTTCACTAAACAGAATTAAAAAAAAAAAGAATAAAAGTAATTTTCACTACTTTTCACTTGCAGGTCCTTTTAGTCTATTTTTATAATTAAACCCAACCCATTCTGGTGTGTAGATTGAAATATACAATCTTCTGCTATCTCTTATTTCGTAACCCGTTTCAGCTAAACTGAGACCGGCAACACTGCAGAAACATTGCAGAAACATTTGTATAAGTACAATTTGTTAGACACCAGATAATAAAATTCAATATTTAATGAACTCACGGACTGATTATATAATTCAACAGCGTGCCACGTGTGTGAGAGAGTGAGAAAGCGTGTGTGTGTTTGTGTGAGTGAGTGTGAAAAAGAGAGAAAAAGTGTGTCTGTGTGTGTAACCAGAGTCATGTGTGTTCTTCTGTAAGTACAGACATGTGTAATGGAATGGAATGTGTGGGCTAATGTCATTTTGCTGAGATGTATGTAACTAATAACTCTCTCTCTCTCTCTCTCTCTCTCTCTCTCTCTCTCTCTCTCTCTCTCTCTCTCTCAGTGGGATGAGTGCAGTATGATGAGTGAGTGTGAGAGTGGAAGTGTTTGGTAAATGAGTGGTCGGGGAACAAAGTGCCATTAGTCACAGACCTTATAAGCAACACCAGCTTCAGCTCATCATCATGCATTACATCAGGCCATGCATTTATTATTATTATTATTATTATTATTATTATTATTATTATTATTATTACATTCTAAGTGCCTCAAAGGAAATGCATAGTGCATTGCAGATTAAAAAAGCGACTAACAAGATAAAAATAGTAACTCTGCACTCTTCGTTTTGGAAGGTGGAAAAGAAATCATATTTTTTGCTATAATAAGAATTTTCTGTATGTGATAATAAATAAGCAAATAAATAAATAAATAAATAAATAAATAAATATCAACGCGCCTGCCGAATTGCAGTTCTAACCACCGGTCTTGTATAAAAACACGATTGTGATTATTTAATTTTCTTATTACCGAGATGATGTAAACTTAAAAAGTAAAACTGCACATTTTATTAACTTTGAGTTAGACCTGAATCAGTAGCATGTGCAACAAAACACGTCAAAATGACCTGTAAACAGTATTTGAATGATACAGCGTACGCACTTGTTACATAAAGCACATGTCGGTAGTTATTATTATTATTATTATTATTATTATTATTATTATTATTATTATTGCAGTTGCCGATTTCTCTGTAGCTTCAAAGAAATAAAAAGACAAACCTCTGCAGTACCCACTTCTACTGTTGTGTGATTTTTTATTGATGAACTGCTATTTAATTCATTGTGTCAGAATTAGAAGTTGACACATCCAGCGATCCAGACAAAGCTCTATGAAACTCCCTCTTAGCTTTTTTTTTGTATTTTTGTATTTATTCATAAGATCCCTAATATACTTGTAAGGTTCTAAAGTTGTTAACTAGCGTGTTATGATATTATGATTCATGAATCTGCTCCTAAATGATTTTATTTGGAGTTCAGTCCAATCAGTGCTCTGATGGGAGGCTGAAAGGCTTTCAGGGAGGAGAAACTTTGCTGAACTTCATTGTTCGGGCTTGAAAAGGCTTCAGCAAGCCGGATCAGTATAAAAACCCATCAGAGAGTGAAAGAGACAGAGACGGACAGAAAGGAAAAAGTTGGACATCTCGCACGGCAGATCTTCAGCGCCAGCAGCTCAGACTTTAACTTTATCCTTCTATTTTTATTCGAGTATTTTTTTGAATCCCGGTCGGTGCGGTGATGTTGCCCGGCGTTATTGCCCCTCCCGCCATGTACCCCAACCTGCTGTCCTTACCCCGTACTCTGCGCTCGGCCTTCTCGGCTCCCACCAGCTTCTTGGTGGAGGATCTGCTGCGGATCCGGGACACCTTCCCGCCGCTGCCGCCTCCTGTCAGCCCGCATTCACCCGTCACCGTCTGTGCTTCCTCCGGCCCAGACAGGAGCGGATCCCCGCCGCAGAACACCTCCATCAGCAGCAACACCACCCACAGCAGCACCCACACCCACAGCCACACCGAGCCAGGCTACCTGAAGTTTGGAGTCAACGCCATCCTGGCGCCCGATACCAGAAGCGGTAAGTGCCTAAAATGTCATGCTCAAATCTAAAGCAAATATAAAGTAATAAAATAACAATGCATGGACATTTTCAAATATATCAGTAATATATGAATATCTTCGTTATGTTATATTTGTTAGAAAAATCGTATTAGCTATATTAAAGCTAAATAAAAATAAATAAATAAATAAATACATACATACAGAATACATAACATGCGCAAATTCTGTTAGTTAAATAAAAACGGATATTGTAGATTAATAAGGTAATAAATAAATAAATAAATAAACAGTAAACGGGTGCTAGTTAATGAATAATATACCATAGCTAATTAATAAAATATAATTAATTAATTAATTAATTAATGTTTACATCACATTTTTTAAAAGGTTAAATAAACATCACGTAATTTTATATATTATATATAAAATGAACAAATTAAATTTAATTACATTCAGTATAACCTTTAAAGTAATTAAGTAAAGCCTAATATTAAATAAGCAAATTAAATTAAAAGGCAATAAATAACAGGTAAGCAAGCAATTTTATTATATTTCTTAAATAATACTATAAATAACATATAACATAATATTATAACATATAGCCTAAAGTATTGTTTAAATTATTCATTAATTAGTATCGATGCTTACTTCGCTGACCAAGCAAATACATTGCGAATAAATAAAAACATAGCCTGTTAAACTGAAAACAATTTATATTATTCAGTAATGTTTATTAATTTATTAATTCAATATTTATTAATTTTTAAAATATTTTTTACGAATAACCTAATATAGCTAAAATTATTCAAATAAATGAATAAATAAATAAGTTATATCACTTTCGAAATCTGAGTATTAATATCGTTTTTTGTGCTTTTTTTTTTTTTCATTTTGTTTTTTTTTACATCGAGCTATTGTATGAACATAACCTGCTTCTGTCTAATAAACCTGCACATTACAGTAGCCTATATATGATTGTGTGATTGCGTGTAACTTGTGTGTACTGACCCTGGTGTGTGTTTTGTGTAACAGCCTCCTCTCCACCCGCGGCTCATCACAGCACGGGCGCCAAGCCGTTTCCCTTCCCGTACTTTGATGCGTCTTTTCACCCGTTCATCAGAGCCGCTTATTTCCCAGGTGAGTCTCCGGTTATTCTGCCTTATGCTAAAGCCTGGGCACCCCTGTGAAATGGCTTAATAAAGGTTAAGGCAGAGAACAAGCTTACAGTATGGCAGATTTATTACTCAGGTTAATCAGACCTAACAAACATCTGGAAAGGTGTGTAAAACACCTGCACATGCTTCATTTCCTATTTCCCCCAGTGCTTTGGCATTTATACATTAATACGGTCAAGATTTAGGACAGAAATGGGTCGTTGTTAAGTTTGTTCCCTGCAGCAATGCTTTATTTATCACTTTTAATACTTTATTTGTGTTGCCTGGTTGTATTGTTCTTTAATACCGAATCGCTTTAATGCAGGCAGGATTAGTTTTATCAGTTAAAACAACACATCTCGACACGGGTTTTGTTCGGACCCCGATCGTGAAATCGTGTCTCGCCAATTTCGGCTCTCCCTGTTTAGCAAAGCGCAGTGACTGCTGACATTTTGTCCTCTTGATCCACAAATTAGTCCAGATTTTCACGCTCCAAATTTGAGGCGGGTCCCTCTTCTTCATGGCCGCCATTTTCCCACCGAGCCAAACGCAGATCACCCACAAAGCTCTGAGCGGCGTGACCAATTACGGCAGCTCCCTCCGGGTCGCCACACACCCTCTCTCTCAGGCAGGGGGTAACAAGAAGCTGTCAAAAAATGACGTGTTTAAACTCGCAAAACAGCTAGTAAGCTAACGCCATTCTCACGTAGGAGCTCCCGCTAAAAAGGAGCGCTAGCGTTTAGCCACAATTCCTCTTGTTTTTACTTGGCTATGAGCCATCCTGTTAGCTTTGCTTCTTTTCATATTGCTTTAAACATTTTTGAAACAGTCTATGCTAAGCATGATAGCACAGTAAAAGTGCTGGGACGTTTAACATCTTTTCATGTGGCGTTGTTGCACAAAATTTTTTAACTATCACCATGGGAGTCAAGCTCTCAATCGACCACAATGCTTTCACCACCATGACCAATTGGGTCAAGCTTCCCCCCTTCACACACACCCAACACTTCCTTAGGCAAATGCTGCTGATGGGCATTTACCAGTCATGGACTAATTCCCTATTAGCCGCCATTCAGGGTTACAATATTCTCACAAGGCCACAATAGTGCGTTCCTTCCTGGAACACCACGGCAAACCAGCCATCCTAAAGCTAAACCCAAAACAAAATGAGCTAGGTAAAACAATCAGTGATACGTGATAATTGGTCCAGCACGTTACTGGACACGGATAAATCAACAGCAGCATTTGGAGAAGCCAAACTTTACCTCAGATTTATTTAAAACACTTTTAAGCTAAACGCCAACATCCCACAAGTGTATTAGCTGGAATTTACTGACACATTACCTATTGCCAAGCTAGCTAGTCAATATGTAGAGAGTATTGTGTATACTAGTAAATACTGTACTTCTTTTTTCCTTTTGTTAGCTACTTGAGGATTGTTACCACACAATATCTTGTTGCACATGGCACAATGACTGGAAGTAACTTTATATCCTAGCCTACTGTTAGCATCTACTGCTAGTATTAGATAAAAAAACACTTACAACCTAGCTGCAATTCTCCAGAAAGGAGTGCTTAAATGCTAAACAAGACAAAGCCTTGCAAGCTAAAGCGAAATTAACATCACAGCTATATCATTTTCTGTATCCATTAACTGGATTTCAGTCAGTCAAACTTTACCTCAGAGTTCATTTGAAACACAAAGATTAGCTTAAATACTGTAATAGTCTAGATGTCTGCTAACACCATACAAGCATATTATCAATGATATCTTAACATATAAAAGCACGGCTAGTTAGTTTGATTCCTTCCTTTAGCAATCTAGCTATATTTGTTTACTCCCTGTCAGTTGGAGGATTGATCTACAAGTCTAAAAGTGTAAATTTCATTCTAACAGACACTAACCTAATTTATACCTACAGTACAAACATTTATTTAAGGAAAAACATTCTGACTGCATGTCACTGCAGCGCTAAAAGACCTAGCATGGAGTTTCTATAGGCTGTACAATGTAGTTCGGAGTCTATATCAGTCCATTCAAACAGGCCTTTGAAAGTGGCTCGGAATAGCCCGGTTGAAGGCTAAAATAAATCCCTGCCATCAGTATTCTCCAAATGATCTTGGCATGCAATTGTGTTTAGTTTCGAAGTGTAAATCCCCTTTTTGTCGTCGTAATATATGGCTTTAGTGGCCTGTCCTAAGCCTTTTTTCAGTTAGTTCATTACTACACAATTACTGTGCACGCTTCATTAGCGCTTTGTATCCTGCACTGGAGGAGGCTGAATGGCAACTCTGCCTTTTTTACCATACCAATGCTTTTGGGGAGCCAAGCAAATGTGCTAATTAGTTGCCTCGTTCCATTCAAATGGAGCCCCTTGAATGAGGTTAGAGTAGGAAAAATTGACTTTGTATGCATCTGCCTGTCTCTATCTGATGGACTCAGTGATGTTCGCTTCTCTTTAACAGCATCCAACTCAGTGGTTCCTATTCCGGGAACCTTCTCGTGGCCACTTCCAGTGAGAGGGAAGCCCAGGAGAGGCATGCTGAGACGGGCCGTGTTCTCAGACGTTCAGCGCAAAGCCTTGGAGAAAATGTTTCAGAAGCAGAAATACATCAGCAAACCGGACAGGAAGAAGCTAGCCGCAAAACTCAGCCTAAAAGACTCTCAGGTAGAATGACCTGAACCTTCTTAAACGTTTAGAATGCGGCACTGGATTCAGGTTGCTTTGCAAAAACAAACTGTACTCACTCCTGTTTATCATTCACAGGTCAAAATATGGTTCCAGAACCGTCGAATGAAGTGGCGAAATTCCAAAGAGCGAGAGCTTCTGTCATCAGGAGGCTGTCGGGAACAGACCTTACCCACCAAGACGAACCCCAACCCGGATCTGAGTGACGTCGGGAAAAAGTGCGAAAAAGATTTTAGCAAGCAGAGCCCGTGCAGTGCCTTCTTCCGTCCTCACATAGATAACAGCTCAGACTCATTCCTCGCATCTCCGTCAGACTCCAGCAAGCACTCGGACTCCTCAGACGATGAAGAAATCACAGTATCATAGCCACAGAGAGACTTATGTTTGACCGAGGGGAAAAGTTGGTCTATTTACGTACACAGGCCAACAGCAGCCGCGCACTCAGATGCAGTGTGTCCTTTGTAATCCGCTACATCACGAAACAAACTTGTTAGCAATTTTCCTCTACACATTTTCTAGAAGTTCAGTTTAAAAAACGTATGAATGCAAATGATGTGCATCACAAATGGACCTAATATAGAGAGAGAATCATTTTGTAAACAGCCAGAGTGACAGAAAGTTTGCATTAACTGAGTTGAAAAATGTGTTAGCAAAGAAGAATGAAAGGCTGAAGAGAAATGAAATGTTATAGCTTTTAAATAAATCAGTATTTAAAATCTACTTAAAGTTAGAAAACAAAAGATTCATAAATTAGCTTTTTCCATGTTAGGGAACCACAGGTCATCACACATCGTTCATTGTTCCTATAACTATGCTGCTGTAAAAACATGACTGTTACTTACTGACAAAGGAAAATCTGCGAACTTGCAGGCTACTGATTGCCAGGAATTTGCTGCGTTTTTGCCAGCTTCTTGTACGCCACTCTGTACGAATATTTTTGCATATTTTGTAAGAGAGGTTTTATAGATTCATTCTTTTCCTGCTGATTTTCTGTAGATGCTAAATGTATAACTTAAGAGTCCTATATTATTTTGTATGATCTTTGTAAGAATGACATGTAAATACTCGGGAAAGAATATTTTTGCATATTAAAATCCAAATGGAAAAATTCAAATGCATGTGTCACACAGATCACTTTATGAACAACTTCTCACCATGACTTGCCCAAGGTCTCCAGACAAAACACTTTTTGAACTAGATACTTTCTTACTTTCACTAAAGAAAACAGGCAGATGAAGGGGTGGCACATTGGTGCAGTGGTTAGCACTGTCACCTCGCAGCTCTGAGATCCCTGGTTCGATCCTGACCTTGGGCTCTGCCTCTGTGTTTTTGTGGGTTTACTCTGGTTTCCTCCCACAGCCAAATGACGTGTGCTATGTTGGTGTTTCCAAAGTGCCCCTTAGTGTATCAATGTGTACACCCTATGATGGATTGGTGCTGTCTAGGGTTGTTCTTGCCTTGAACCCTGTTTTAAGTAGTGGATAAGACATTTTTGGATGAGTACTATACCGAATAACCAGGGTGCCAACTGTGCCTGCATTGTGAGCCCAAACCAAACTCCACTTGACCGGAAGGCACCCGAACTCGATCTCATCAAACCTTAAAGGTTCAAAACCAGGGGAATTGTCAGACCCACTTTACTGGGCCATGTGCCCTAGTGAAATGTTGCTGTGCCCCACTAAAATCACGGCGTTAAAAAGAAGATATTATCCTGGATTGCTGAGCAGAGCTACAGAACATGCCACACCACACACTACATTTCCCATAATGCCCCATCTTTCCAAAAGATTGAGTGCTTTCAGTCAGAGACAGTTTTTAAATGGAATAATGGACATCTGGAAATATCTATTTAGGCTTATTTTTTATGCACAGTTGTGCCTCTATGACTGATTGGCAAGTAGAGGGTATAGCCTGTGCCTCTCTAAATTCTGTGCCCCCCAGTACTAGCAGTTAAAGTACTGGCTACTGGACTATGAACCCAAAAGGTCCAGGATTCAAATCCCGGCTCTGCCAAGCTGCCACTGTTGGGTCCCTGAGCGAGACCCTTAACCCACAATTGCTTGGATTGTAAGTTTGTATGAATTGGAAGTCGCTCTGGATAAGGACGTCTGCTATAAATGTAAATGTAAATGACTCAAACCAGCGTCGCCATGCTACCCTATTAGACCGCTGCTGGACTTGAGCACCAGACCACACCACTGCTAGTGACGTAAGAAAAACATCCTGTATTTAGTTTGATCATCTTTATTCTTCAAGGGTTTACAGGTCATTGTTTAACAAAATAGAACAGGCTGTACAAGGTAGGAAACTTGGCTGTACAACAATCATTTCTTATATTCACCTCAAAATCCGTTCAATTTACAAAAATATGGTACACGGGAAAAATGTACATGGAGAATACTAAGGAAGGGGAAATGCAAGACGCAGGATGATTCCTGTTCACCTTAAGTTGAGATCAGTTTTCTCTCCTAGTTCGTCACAACTTTGTCAACATCTGCAAAATACAAACACAGGAAGAACTTCGTAACAGAAGCACAAAATATTGCATAGCCTCGGGGAAAATCGGTTTCATAAGTCCAATGTGTGAAACTCTTCATATGACGAGAGTACAAAGTGCAGTCGCGACAAAATTAGCACCAAGTCACTTCGAATAGACGCTCAACACGGCGCAAAGCAAAAGTCTCAATCCTACGACTTTAGATGAAGACCAAGAGAGATTTCCAGCATCGATTGTGTGTGTGTGTGTATCTGTGTGTGCTCAAAGTGCTTCTGTGTATGAAGCTGTAAGAGCACTCCTCTACCACAAATCACGTAACACACTCACACTTCCATTAAACAAAGATCTGTCCACCTGCATAACAGAACAACCTGACAACTGCAAAAACACTTTGATTCTACTAGTAGATTTAGATGCACTTCACTAAAACTGTCCTGTAATGTAAGTTAGTTTGTTCCTTTTCACTTCTCATGTAAACTGTCATTTGTGTGAGTGAAAACCATGAGGTGAGATCTTAAAGGCTGTACCGTGATCAGAAACAAACTCGGAGAAGAACAGTCCTCATCACTCCCGCTTTGTTACACACTGCCCACTTCCTCATCAGACATCATCATCGGAGACTATTAAATCCAAAACTTGGAGTACGGTTCCTGCTGAATGTGGATCTATGTGTATGATCAGACTCCCAATGTAAAGGCAAAATATTTTATGTTGTAAAATGGGAACTATCTGTACAACCACGAAGCCGCATCGTGATGCTCAGGCCCAGAATGTTTAAGTGCAATGTGAGCGCAGGCCAGTTTGGGAGTGAGGAGACGGTACACCCCTAGACGTGCTACCACACTGCTCTCCATACAAAAATGAAGCACCGATCACGAATTAACAGCGCATCCCAGCATTGCTCGCTGTTTTTGTATTTCTGCACATACATGCTCTCAAATCGGATCACCGCAGGCACAAGTACCACCTATAACCCTGCAGTCCACTTGTGTAAACAGTTCCAGCACTGAGATTAATTATGTAAGGCATCGTCGGGTAACGTTAGCACCAATGATCACGTTCCTCAGAGGAGACAAAGTACGAGTCGAAAAGTTTCCCTGATCGTGATTTTCCAGTAAAGATGGCA
This sequence comes from Ancistrus triradiatus, assembly GCA_025084515.1. Taxonomy (NCBI): domain Eukaryota; kingdom Metazoa; phylum Chordata; class Actinopteri; order Siluriformes; family Loricariidae; genus Ancistrus; species Ancistrus triradiatus. The sequence continues at coordinate 102,314 of JAJAGP010002584.1, forward strand.
CAATGAAGCGAGTAAACTGCATTCGCAAAAATGCTTTGTGTTAGCTCTGGCAGCTTCTGCATGGTGCAATACTGGTAGCACACCAACATGCCAGAATGTTTAACCCCTGTGCAAGTCCAATATTTACATATTTGAAGCTACAGAGAGGGAGGGGACAGGGATCAATGGCACCAAACCGTATTGCAGTGAAATGAAGCATCTTTTGTAGACATTGAAGCCAAGTTTAAGTTAAGTCATCAATTTCCTGGCGCTTGTCCTGCCGGATGTGCCACTTGATGTGACCGAGAATACTCCGGCCGACACGTCGCCAGAGACCACACTCAAATCAGGCCAATTTAGTGTAATCAATTAACCTAACTTGCATGTCTTTGGACTGTGGGAGAAAACCGAAGTACCCGGCGTAAACCCACGGGAACACGTGGAGGACATGCAGACTCCACACAGAAAGGACCAAGGCCGCTCCACCCTGGGATTGAACCCAGGACCTTCTTGCTGTGAGGTGGTGGTGTGGTGAAAATCTGTGGTGGCCTATCGGTTAGGGTTAGGACCAGAAGCTCCAGGGTTCAAATCCCACCTCAGCCAAGCAGCTACTGTTCGGTCTCTTGAGCAAGACCCTTAACCCAGACTGCTTGGATTGTAAGATCAGATGCGAGTCGCACTGGATAAGGGCACCTGCTAAATGACTACAATCAAACAAAACTCAGAACAGCCGTGTGAACGCAGCCCAAATCGCGCCTACAATTTGACGCTCGCATTTGTGATAATTCATTTGATCAAGTGGTGCCCAAACGTTTTGCAAACGACTCTACGTATTCAAACGGATGGAGATAAGGGTGTGATAAGAACAGCATTAAAGCACTGGGCAGGTTTAAAAGCAGCAGCTCTTCATTGGACGTCCTGATTAAAACCTCAAGTCCACGACGACACCGGTAGATCTTGTAGTCTTCAGAAAAACCTTCTCCATGGAAATGTAACACATGTCTGGTTCACAGTGTAGGCTCATGGGGACTGCTGCTGCTGGGATTCGCCCTCATCGCTCGGGGGTCCGGTGCAGTGTGCCGCCTCCTTCAGCCTCATCAGCATATTCATCTAGAGTTATAAATAGAGATCAAAATATCAAATGGCAATGTACTAATCAAGAAGACAATAAACCTGAATAGTACAGCAGGATTCTCAGAGTCCTGTACAGGTCTAGAAAGGTTATTAGGTACACCTTGCCAGTACCGGGCTTTGACTTCAGATCTGGTGACTCTGGAGGCCCTGTGAGTACAGTGAACTCATTATCATGGTCAAGAAACCAGTTTGAGCTGGTTTTGAGCTGTGTAACAGAGTGTTATACTGCTGGAAGTAGATATCAGAAGATGGTACACCATGCTCTTAAAAGGGCGCACATGGTCGGCACCAATACTCAGTTGGGCTGTGGTGTTTAGACGATGCTCAGTCGGTATTAAGGGATCCAAAGTGTGCCAAGAAAACACCCCCCACACCATTACACCACCAGCAGCCTGAACCATTGATGCAAGGCAGGATGGATCCATGTTTTCATGTTGTTTAGGCCAAATTCTGACCCGACCATCTGCATGCCGCAGCAGAGATCGAGACTCGTCAGACCAGGCAACATTTTTCCAATCTTCTATTGTCTAATTTTTGGTGAGTCCATGTGAAATTTAGCCTCAGTTTTCAGTTCTGACAGGAGCGGCAAGTTGAATGGTGTTCTGTGCTGTAGCCCATCTGCTTCAAGGTGCATCGTGTCTCCTGCATACCTTGGTTGTAACGAGTGGTTATTCAAGTTGCTATTATGTTTCTATCAGCTGAAAAATCCTCCTCTGACCCCTGAGATCAACAAGGCATTTTCACCCAGAGGACTTCCCTCACTCCACCAACAACCATGACATGTTCAAAGTCACTTAAATCACCCTTCTTCCCCATCCTGATGCCCGGTTTGAACTTCAGCAACTCGTCTTGATCATGCCTAAATGCACTGAGTTGCTGCCATGTGATTGGCTGAGTAGATATTTGTGCTAACAAGCCGTTGAACCGATGTACCTAATAGTGTCAAAAACACCAGCAATCACCAAACATTTCATCCTGCTCTTTCTCATTAAGAACCAGCAATTTCATGAAAGATTATTCGAGTTCTCTCACCAATGGGTCACGCTCCACCCCATCCGGTGTGCCCTCTGTGCCCTGTGTGACGGTTTCTCGAGGGAAGCCATCGAATCCGACGTCCTCGCGCCGCAGCTGCAGCAGGGCAGGACACTGGAGCTTCTGGAGGCTGATGGTCCATGGGTAGCTCTGCATCACCCAGAGTGACGGGTCCTCCCACACTGCCTTTCTACCATACAGCTAACAAACACAAACACATGGATGATGTATGAAGTGGTGTGTGTGTGTGTATGCACCACTGCAGTCAAACTAGTCAAATATTTCATTACGTTAACTGGAAGAATTTTATCGCATTCATCTAGAGTAATCGCATTTTTGCTTACTCGTATTTGACACCAAATAAACTTCAACAGGATGCATTTATTACTAAGGTTGGGCATCGTTTGCTTTTCATTGCTTCCATCGATGCCAAGTTTCAATTCCAAAAAACAAATTTTCTCTATTTTCCGATTGTATTCTAATAAAGAGAATTATATATGGTCATTATACCATTGCTAAAACAATGGCATATCTACGGATTTCTGTTGCAACAGTAGGAAATCATTATTACAAATTAAAAATCAAAATAAACACAGTTTAGATGATTAAATGACTCATTTTATCTGATGATCTGAATTCACTCTTGTCAACGTCTTGCCTGCTCTTACCTGCAGACCCTCGCGTACAGCCTCCAGCATGTACGGGACGATGGAGTAGTTCCACAGGTCTGTAAACCACACCTGAGAGTCCTCCACATCCATGGGACAGGACAGGAAGAGCCGTGGCCCTGCAGAGAATCAAGCACAGTTGCATTACGTCAAGGCGTCCGCCATATTGATCCAGGCAAGACTGGCTTGTAAACAAATACAAGTGAATGGAGGGGCTGCGTTTTTATTGTTAAAATGCACAATGATCTAATTATTTCTCAACTGATGTCAATGAGTCGTCTTTATATTCAAGGCTTTTGATCTACATGGAGTACCAAAAATGTTTTGACTCCACGAATCTCGACAGAGAGGAGTACAGTATTAGGCAAGTTAACATGGTGGAAAATAATTACATGTCATAAGAAACTGTAAAAAGTCACGTTTTTTTGTCAAGCATGGATTTGAATTGTTTTCCTTGGTTAATACGTGTGGACATGACCCTCTATAATTTAATGTACATGAATTTAACGTCAGGACTCTCCTCATTAACTTTGAAATACTGGAAAAATATCTTTAAGTTCTTATAATTGACCATTGACAAAAATGTAACAAAATCAACAAATAAAAATGAAATAGTGAGCACTTGCAGTCAGTTGCCATTCTATTTGCTATAACAGTGAAATGATACAGATCTACTCAATAGTAAATATAGTATAAGTAGTATAAACAGTAATATAGCAGTAGTATGATGCAGTGTATAATATAGTGAATACTATATTATACAACTATGTATACTGCATATACTATGTACTATTGCTAATCTATTACTATTATTGTTTTATTATATTATTATGTATTAGACTAGAATCATGCATGTTTTTTCCAATACAATCTATCAAGAAGTATGAGAAGTTGCCTGGACCAATATGGCGACGACGTTGACGCATGATCCAGCGGTCAACGTATTCACCCGTGACAGAAACTCACTGACCAATCACCATCGCTTCTGGTGTTGGCTTAGCAACCAAGCTGGCTAATCGCCTTTTAAACAGAATATTTGAAAAGACAGCAGATCAGTTTTTAACAATGAAGATGTATAAGATGTATAATTATTGGAATTGTGGAGCTGATGCACTAGAGGGCGCTGTTTCCTGTGTAACGTAATGGTCTGAGCGAACTTCTGAAAGAAGGGATGACAGAAAACTGTTCTGACAAGAGATAGCGAGAACTTTGTCACAGCTCGTGTAATTTGTGGGCTAATTTGTGGGATAAAACTAAAGAACTCTGCACTTTTGAGATGTCTGATTGAAAATACAACAGTGGTCACGTCAGTCTCTGGTTTATTTTCATCAAACAAGCTAAGCAAACTACAGTCCTGTTAGTGATAATGTATCGCGCTAAAATGAAACCCGTTTTCCCCGTGTAACCAGCTGAACTATAACTGCGTTTAGATATTGAACTTTGTTATTATTTAATAACTGTTGAAGCGAAAAAGGTACCCCTTAAAGGCAGATACATTAGGAAAAAAAAAAAAAAAAAAGCAATTTTATGGATGCAATGTCTTTTCTGGAGGAAACATCTCCATATAGAAGGAAGAAATGCTGAACTTCCTACAGTTGCCATTGCTAGAGGGTTTACACATTTATTTTAATCATCAGCTTCGGTACAACTGCAAAACTCGATTGTGACTTCTTTAGCAAAGTCATCCAATGTTATAACAAAAGCTCACAACTACAAGTAAGAACAGAAACATCAAACTTCCTGCCATTTTGCACCCACACAGACAGGTAAATAAATCAATTGTCAGTTGTATTTAGTGCCTGTAGGACATCGCTGTACAGTTGTGTTTGCTCATATATGGACATGTACAAAAGAATACTGGTATAAATGCCCCAAAAGAGCCAATTTTGCACTAAACAGTAACACCATGACTTTTTTACGTTGGATTAACTCACCAATGGTGACATCAGAGGAGCTGTGTGTCTCCAGGAAACGGTTGAGATGCTGCCAGAGGCCCGGGATCCACTCGATGATCTTCACCAGGTCAGCGCTACGCACGCGACTGCTGATCTCAGTTTCCAGAAGCTTTCGCCGCAGGAAGCGACCCAAAAAGCCTTTCACTGGCTCGGTGTGATTAGCATAGAGCACCCATCTGAAATAAACCAAGATTTACTTAGATCTTTGTGGGGATACT